>CAXKVW010001020.1:0-114695 GCA_964058825.1 Carex arenaria
CGAAAGCATTTGGATAGGATTTCTCTCCAAAGTCTTCATAGGCCGTACGATCATATTTGATCAAAATTAATTGAGTTAAAGCTAACAGACATTAACACCTCTCTCTCCGTTAAGCAAAGGAAAAAAAAAAAAACGACCTTCCTTTCTTCTTTCTCAGTGTTGGTCAAAGGAACTTTCTTTTTCTCTCCGCGATTGAATTCAAATCAAATTGATCCAAAAAAATATTAAAATTATATGGAGAAATTCTTCTATCCCTCCATTCCCTATGTCCACTAAGAAAGCAAAAATGTTAATTTATCACTTTTTGTGAAGGTAAAGGCGGTATGCCCCTGACAATTATGTTAATATAAAAAAAGGAGTATTTACAATTTATAACGCATGCTACTATTACATTCTACTATACAGTAAAATGATACTTTGTACTTTGAATATTTTTTTATTTTGAATATTTGTTGGTATGTATATATATAATTTCAATATTCTAGTATGGATATGTTATATGTTTTAGTATGAATACTTTGCAGCTTGAATGTGTTATTTGTTGAATATTTGCTGATATGTATATGTATACTTGTAATGTTCTAATATGAATATTTTATATGTTTCAGTATGAATACTTTGTAGTTTGTATATTTACTAATAATGATACTTTCAAAGTTATAGAATGAATATTTCCTAAAGTTTATCTATTTGTGTATTTATTTGCAATTAACAGAACCTTGGTATGAATATTTTATCTTTTCTAGTATGAATACTTTCAGTCTTATAGTGTGAATACTTACATATCAATATAAGTTTGGATTAGTATATTTTTTCATTAGTATGTTTCTAAAGTAGTTTATTTTTTCTTTTCTTTCTTACATATCAATATAAGTTTATATAGGAATGAATACTATTTGTGGGTATGAATACTTGCGTGAATAGACATTCGTACTTGTGCATAGTAGAAGTATGAATACTTTCCTCAGTATATATCAATACGTTCAAGCATCAAACAAATTAACTAATTAAAGTTACTTTACAACATAACAATTCACACTTCAATACTTTACAACATAATAATTCACATTTCAATGCGTAAGTATGAATATTTTAATGTTCTAGTATGAAAATTTATATGTTTTAGAATGAATACTTTGTAGTTTGAATATTTTCTAGTAATGATACTTTGTATTTTGAATATGTTATATGTTGAATATTTGCTGATATGTATATGTATACGTGCAATGTTCTAGTATGAATATTTTATATGTTTTAGTATAAATACTTTGTAGTTTTTTATATTTACTAATAATGATACTTTCAAAGTTATAAAATGAATACTTTATATGTTTTAATATGAATACTTGAACGACGAAGCACCCGAAAGTACTTCATCATGGATCTCATTTGAAAGAGAAAATTACGTAGAAAATGTTCGTGGTTTTAGATTTGCAAAATTCCTCACAGATCGTAAGAAATATTGACGAGATTAAACGGAGAAAAAAAAACCCACTTCTAAAAATGTGTAAAAGATGTGTGTGTAACTAGAGAGAAAAAAAAATTGATGTCTAGTTTTTTAGTTAAATATTTGATGTCTTAGATATGAATACTTGCGCGCATAAGTGTTCATACATGTGCGCATCTGTTGTAAATTTTTTCAAATTTAAGTGGTTCCCCAAGTAGTTATTGTTTCTCCAAGTTAGTTAGTGGTCTTCATTGTACTTTATGGATAAATTAGTTAGGGGGACATTTAGGGGATAGAATGGAGGAGACTATTAGTCGCTCCCAATATATAATGGCCTTCTCATCCATTTAAAAAAAAAAAAAAAAAACTGATTTCGTACTCTGGACTTCATCATTTGTGATTTCATTGGATCGGCGGGGGTGAAATATTGGAGACTAGACCCTGATCCGTCTTCTTTTTGCAAATACTGAATAGATTTGGGATCGAGATGTAACCTTCCTTCATTCTTCTGACAGACCTCCTTCGTCGCTGGTACGAAGCTGCTTTGCTGCTCGTCTCTACAAAGAAGTGCCTTTAGAGCCTCTGACATCTGTAGCCTGTAGTTAGGATTCTCACAATTTCTTTTAATATTCAAGTCAAACAAGAAGTTGAAAAGATAGGAAACAGTAAACAGGTATCCGAATCTGCTTTTCAGATTAAATTCGAATCTGTATCCGTATCTGACTATCCGGATACGGATTCGAATATAGTCGGATAATATCCGACCCGTTTGCACCCCTACCAGACATGCATTCTAGGTTAATGAAAATAACATATTTGAGGGACTAAAAAGTATGATATATGTAGTGCAATAAATGTTAGAATAAATTCTCAATTAAGTGGCCTAGATAATGGATAAGAGTTTTTAGTCTCTTAAGCTCACCAAATAAATTTTTGTAACTCTTAGTGTCATCAATTGAGAGTTTCAATTCTTTTGGTTTCCCACTATTAATAGCACACTAAATCTAATCCATTCATTTGGTATTTGATGGACGTACCAGATTAAAGCTAAACAAGTATAAATAGGTCCTATCTCTACCCATTAGAAGTTACACACACACACACACAAAATATTTCCATCTAAAGGTTTGTAACATAAAGAGAAAGAGGGTCAAGGGAGAGAAACCATTTATACACCAAGTTGAATAGCATGGCTGCATCTTCCGCATCAGGTATTTTTATATTTGTGACAATTGTATTGTTCAAGATCCTAGACATTATGTTCTTCTATGTTAATGCATAGAAACTTACATAAATGCTGTTTATATGATCGTGTATGCGTATTCAGTTGTAATATGTTTGAAATCTGTATGCGATTAATATATGTAGTTCCGCATATTTTGTTCGAGCAATAAACTCCATATTCACTTTGTGCTACAACAACTCGATTCATCGATATTCGATCCCGTAGTCCTTGTAGACTTCCGCTAATGCAAACGCAGATGATGGCAATGATCATGGACTGGCAAAAGAAAAAAAAAATCTGAGTTTGACCTATAACAAATTTAATATTTATAATAGAAGTATGATTACGTGATAACGATATAATTTTAACTTAAATTATAACGAATTAGTCTTCAGATAATTCTAGACCATATAAAATCGTGATTTTGTACATATTTTAAAAAAATAGTAAAAAAATAAAAAATAAAATCTAAAATTTGATCTCCAAGCACATTTTAATGTAGAGATCATGTTAAGTGGTTTGGATAGACTATTCGGATTTTGCAATTACAAAAATAGACTCGTTATAACTTAGACTGAAATTATAACGATATGACATTAGCCGGACTCTTTATAATAGATGAAACTCTAATTTGACATTACTATTACATTTAATGTAATGTAAGGTCTTAGAAAATTTCTTTGATTGAATCAGTCTCTTCCATCAATTAATCTAGAACGTGCTTAAATTCTTAAGGATAGCCTTTGACAAAGAAGGATGAGTTCAAAAATGTGCTAAAATAAATAAACATGATGAGAAATGGTTGAAGAGGTTGACAAAATGCAGAAAATAAATAAAGTGTTGTTTGAACAAAGAAAAATTGAAGGACCAAAATAAAATAATTGAAGAAGTTGAGGACCACAATCAAACTCTCCATTTAATAGGAACAATGAACGTAGAAAGTAAAGAGGAAAAATTAAAAAAAGGTTGATAAAATTAGAGGAGGCCAGCTGGTTAAGTGCCAAACTATTAATTCAGGTGGCACCACTGTGTTACGTCAGAGCCGGGCCCATTTACGGGTGGCCCCAACTAGGCCCACAATTCCTTCGTATTAATCTCACTATTCAATTAATGCCCCGCACCGCCCCAAAATATAAAGAAACTAACAATAATATTTTATATATAAATGACATAAAAGAAGAAAGGAGGCCGTTATTTTGATGGCTCGATATCACCTATGAAATTAAATTGCATTACACTTACTTACTGATTCGATCTTTCTAATTATAGTTTGATGACTCTGTTTTTCATTTTTAAATTAAATATAAGATCCTTAATGTCATGTCTCTTTTGATATTTGACATTTGAAAAACTTGTACAAAACTGTAAAACCTTCAAAACACTTGAATGTACGTATACAAAACTCCGATTGATCAAAGACGGAATATTCTACGGGAGGGCTAAGAAGCTTCCGGTAACAATACAACTGAGTAGGGTAGTCAATGGGTACCGTTACTCGCATCATACATTTACCCATTAAATATCAGTTTATCCATATTCTATCTTTACCTATTAAAATAATGGCTAGTAATTAATTAGCAAATAAATTGATAGCATATAGTAATCACCATGGGGATTTAGTGAGCACCACTTCAAAAATCTCTCATATGGCTTTAAACGAAGAAACCAAACCATTTAAATCAATCTATTTATGAGTGATGCGTGTACATACAAAATTTTGAAAGTTTGAATTAGTATAAAGTCAAGCTGTAGAAAAACTGAGGGCAAAGCTAGCGTGTGTTGTGCACACCACGAGAGTTTGGCGAGCACAACTCTAAAAATCTATTAGATAGCTTCAAACAATGAAATCAAACCGTTGAAACCAAACTACTTATGAGTGATGTGAGTAATGATTTTTTTTTAATGTTTCAAATTCATTTAGTAAAAATACAAGTGGAAAAAAAAACTGAACTTTTATTATAAGTTATTTTATGCATTCAATTTTCATTATTTTTTTTACCACTTGACTTTGTACTAAATAAATTATAAACTTTCAAAATTTTGCATGTACATATATCACTCGTGAAGAGGTCGGTTTCAAGTTTCAATGGTTTGAATTTGTCATTTGAAGCCAATCTGATAGATTTTTAGAATTGTGCTCACCAAACTCTCTTGGTAAGCACAACTTTGCTCATATATGAAATACATCATCATGCATGTACCTAATATCACAAATATATATATATATATATATATATATATATATATATATATAATTTTTATTCCATTTATAATTTTGTTTCTCATTATTTTAAAATATTAATGATTAATTAAATAAAATAATATAATATTGTATAAATTAAATTTGTCACAAATAACTAATTTAAAAAACTATATAAAATATTGAATAATTAATTCTTTCATAGATTATTAAATAAACAAATTATACAAAAGGTAATATAAATTAATATAATTATAAGGAAAAAATATATAAGTATATGTATCACTATAATATAATTATTATATAAAATATATTTATTAATTACTTTGTAGGATAACATATACTAAATAGCTCTTACTCATACTTTTATTCAATAAATTAACAAAACAAACTTTTTTTACCCATATCCATAATCATATCTGATAATATCTTAAAAAAGAAAAATTCACTTATGTACACATTATCGAATACGATATCGAATTATATAAATAGTTAAAAGGGTATCATTGTCCATTGACAGTTTGACACCCTTACATTTGGAGAGGAGCTTGGGTCCGATGCCCATCGGACTCAAATTGAGTTCGATGGGCTCCATAACCGTCCGATTTACTTTACGATATGTGCACATCACTTTAATATCCGTGTAAAATTGTTTTAATATCTGTGTGCACGGATCCTAAAGCGAATCTAACAGATTTGGAACCCATCGAACCCAAATTTGAGTCCGATGAGCATTGGACCCAAATTTGTCCCTTACATTTGAGGTGTGGTTGCTTGTGTCATCTATTGAAAAGGGAAAAGGCCTAAACGGATGTTCTGAGTTCTGACCCGTCGATTGAAACTCTTGGTTTACCATTGATTGTTGCCAAATAATTACGTGCAGATGTAAATAAACCAATTTCCAGGAAGCCAGCAAATCAAATCTCTTGCAATATTCATTATTGTAAAGACCGGGTAATTAATTAAGAAACAACATCTAGTTAACTCTCTCAAATAATAAATTTACTATACATTCCTTACTATTTTTTAATTACTTTCACTTTTAGAATGTGTACTAAAATTATTATGGAGCAGCGAGCTATCAATGATAACCCTTTTAAGCGATTACCCCTACCTGTATTATATTTGATAAGGTGAATCTGAATAATTTTTTTTTTTCTTCCATTAGCTTATTGGGTATGAATACAGGTGAGAATTTTTTTTCGTTAGCTAAACGGATAAAAATATGAATAAAGACTATTTCACACCCACTACATATGCAATTATATAAAATAAAATTATATATTAATGTTTGAGTAATAATTAGTGATTAAAAAATTATTGCTCAAACATTATCATATAATTTTATTTTATATAATTAACCTATATTGTACTTTTGTTAATATTTGAGCAATAATTATTGATGTACTTTTGTTATTTAGTGTTTGTTTTTTACTGTAAGAAAAATATTAAACATATTACTTTTATTTACATGTTTTGTTATTTAGTTAAATAATTGAATTTTTCTGAAGAAATATTCGTGTTTTTAAATTATCTTGCTTTATAAAAAAATAATTTAGTTGAAATTGATTGCACATTTGTTTATTTGTTTGTTTTTTTTATTAGTAATGTGATTATATATGTATGAAATGAATGAGTTTTGATGTTCTATTTGTAAATTACAATAAAATTAATTATTATATTAATATTATTCATTATTCACCCACTATCTTCTGTTACCTGATAATTTTAACAAGTAAAGATAGAATGGGATAAGAACAATTCTTAATGTGTAAGAATAGAATATAAATAAGATTAATTCTTAAAGAGTGAGTATAAAAATACCTCCACCCTATCTTTTTTTTTTTTTTTATTAATTCATGCCCGTAGGCCTCCACCCTATCTTAATGGTAGCCTAATGATAGCCATTGACACCTCAAAATTTGAGCTTCTGAATATTTTAAATTTTAAGCAAAGCTGTTATTGTCAGATATCCAGTAAATTGTTGTATTAACAACCTACACATTTATTGATCGATATTGTGTTGCTGTTGCTTTCTTTTGTTGGATATTTTTCAATGGTCAGGTTTGGAAGGAAGACAAATCACGTGCATCGATCTACAATCAGCTTTTGCTTTCCTAAAATGGACGTTCGAGCTTCCTCTCGCATGATCAATTAATGACCTCAAAAGAGAAAAACGCGCGCGGTATATATTTATGTGTGTGTGTCAACAAATTAACTATTGTCAGTCAGGAGCGGATTTACATTTACCCGTACAGATGCTAAGCTATCTTATGATTTCAAAATTATAGTTATAGATATTGAAATTTAATTGAAAATTATTATTTAAAAAAAAATTATATAGTCCAGCCTCTCTCATAAAATATTATATGTTTACTTGTGATCTAGTAGTTAGAGCTTATTTTATAGTTGTGAAGAACTTGAGTTCAATTCATACCAACAACATATTTTGTTTTTAAATTTTAGCACCTCCTATTATGATTTTCTCCTGTTGCCAGCATATATATTTGTTCATTGACATTCATGGTCTGTTTAATATATCTTTACCACGAGAAAATCAAAACATCGATCCACAAAAGCGAAATGAACGGTGTTATGAGATTGATGGGGAACCGTAAGCAGGGGTTGTTGCTTACTTTACTTCCAACTAGCTAGGCTGCTAGGGCAACAACAAAATCTTCCATATGATCAGCCATTTTTCAAATACCAAATCTAAACACCAAATCCATTGCTTTTTACAGGATTTTATAGGAAACATTAATTCATAAGTTGGTTTATATAAAGAGTCACGATTCCTAAGGAGCAGTACTGTTGATCATGGCCAGTATTAAAATTATAAATAGCCGTTAAAATTTAATTTTACCAAAACGCCAGAGTAAACAGATTTAATATATGAGGAGAGATCGACTTATACTATTTTTTGGTGACACCAAATTACACAATCTATTTTTAAAGTTTTCAAAATCCAAACAGTCGATCCAAACCTTTCAACATGATCTTCATATTAAAATGTGCTTAGAGACCAATTTTTTTTTTTAATTTCTTTACTATTTATTAAGTATTTTACAAAATTATTATTTTTAGATCATTTAATTTTTGTACCCATCTTAATAAATAGTAAAAAATTCGAAAAAAAAAATGTAAACTTTGATCTGCAAGAACATTTTAATATATCCAACATGTTGGAAGGTTTGGATCGATTGTTTGAACTTTAATTAAAAATGTAGTGTGTAATTCGGTGTCACCAAAAATTAGTGTAAGTGGATCCCTCCTCTTAATGCATATCAATTAGTTAATATCTTTGATTCAAAATTTTGAGTCAACAACTTTTCGATACATAATTAGTCCGGCAGTCCATGAAGGACTTGATTTGTGCCTAATGGATGTTGTTACAGCCTATTTATATGGCTCGCTTGATAGTGATATTTATATGAAAATTCCTGAAGGATTTAAGATGCCTGAAGCATATAATTTAGGTTCTCGAGAATGTTATTCTATTAAATTGAATAAATCTTTATATGGATTAAAGCAATCTGGACGTATGTGGTATAACCGTCTCGGTGAATATTTATTGAACCATGGATATAAAAATGATACAATTTGTCAATTTATTTTTATGAAAAGATCTAGAAATGAGTTTGTTATAATTGCAGTTTATGTTGATTATCTAAATATCATTGGAACTCCTGAAGAGCTTCAAAAAGCAGTAAATTGTTTAAAGGAATAATTTGAGATGAAAGATCTTGGAAAGACAAAATTTTGTCTTGGATTGCAAATTGAACATTTAAAAAATGATATTTTTGTGCACCAAGAAAATTATGTTGCAAGAGTGCTAAATTTTTTTTATATGGATAAATCACATCCGTTGAGCACTCCAATGATTGTGAGATCATTAGATGTGAATAAAGACCCTTTTAGACTTCGAGAAAATGATGAAGAACTACTTGGTTCTGAAGTAGCATATCGTAGTGCAATAGGAGCACTTTTGTATCTTGCTGGACATACAAGACCTGATATATCATTTGCTGTAAATTTATTAGCAAGATATAGTTCTTCTCCCACGCGAAGATATTGGAATAGAATTAAACATATACTTCGCTAACTCCGAGGTACAATGGATATAGGTTTGTTCTTTTCAAATGTATCTAAATCAGATTTGATTGGTTATGCAGATGCTGGATATTTGTCTGATCCACATAATGGCCGATCTCAAATAGGCTATTTGTTTACATGTGGTGGAACAACTATTTCATGGCGATATGTAAAACAAACTATAACAGCCGCATTCTCTAATCATGCAGAAATTTTAGCAATACACGAAGCAAGTTGAGAATGTGTTTGGTTAAGATCTATGATTCAACACATTCATCAGACATGTGGCTTGTCTTCTGGAGAAATGATCCCGACGATCATATATAAAGATAATATTGCATGTATTGCTCAATTAAAGGAATGATATGTTAAAGGAGATAGAACAAAACATATTTTACCAAAATTCTTTTTCATACATGATCTCCAAAAGGATAATACTATTAATGTTCAGCAGATCCATTCAAGTGAGAATCTAGCAGATTTATTCACTAAGGCACTCCCTACTACAATATTTAAAAAGCTAGTTCATAATATTGGAGTTCACCGGCCGACTTAAAGATCTTGATTGATGTTGTTATGAGAGGGAGTTAATATGTACTACAATTTTCTTAACCATGATTTTTCCACTGGTTTTTCTTGATAATGTTGTAGTTGTGTGTTAAAAAGAATAATGTACTATTTTTCTTTAACTAGGTTTTTATCCCATAGAGTTTTTTCTAGTAATATTTTAATGATGCATATTCTTATGTAATGGACATTTAAGGGGGAGTATTATGAATATAATGAATGGTCCATTCATCTTGTAACTCCAATATTAATCCTCATTTACCTCCTCACTACCCCACTACCATTGGAATTCATAGCCACCACTATTTGGAATTTATTTTTGTTATTTATTATTGTAATGACTTTTCATTTACAATTTGTAGCCTATAAATAGAGACATTGTAATCTTGTATTGTACACACATAAGAAATATATAAATAAGAGATATCCATTCTTTACATTCTCTCTTCTTTGTTTATGTTTGTTTATTTTTACATTATAACAATTGCATATATGTTTCTATTTGTTTCGTCAATTTTGTTCTAATTGAATTTTTAATTTTTAGTGTGACAATTGTTATCAAAAGCAGTGTTGTAAAATGTGGTTCATGCGGCCGCATATGCGTATGCAGTCCGATTCCACATAAAAATTTTCATGCAGTCTCAAATATGCGGTTTTGCATATGCGACCGCATATTGGGCTGCATATGTCAGCATATTGGTCTGCATATGTGCGATTGGTCCGCATATGTCCGCATATTGGTCCGCATATGTGTGAATTTATTGTTTGAATGATTTTAATGGGAATATATTGGATGCTTTGAGTGGAAATAAATTAATATATAGTTCAAAATCTGCATATATAAGTCCGCATATGCGGCCGCATACCGTATATGCGGTATGCAATGACCTTCTGCATGCATGAACAAAACTGCATTTTACAACATTGATCAAAAGTGCTGCAATGCACCTGCTCTCATTTTCCAATTTTTGAAACATATATATATATATGAGTAGAACTAGGGTGCTTCTAAGTTCACCCAAGCTCTTGTGAACTTGACTCTAAAATATATCGAATCTACTTTAAATGATGAATCCAAACCATTGAAATCCTTCTACCTAATGATTGATGCGTCTACATGTGAAAATTTTAAAGTTCCGAATTAATTTAATATAGAATCAAGTGGTCAAAGGAGTCCAAAAAATGAATGCATTAAAATTAATTTATAAACCTTAAACTTTTGACCACTTGACTCTATATTAAATTAATTCAAAACTTTAAAATTTTCACATGTAGACGCATCACTCATTAGGTAGAAGGGTTTCAACGGTTTGGATTCATCGTTTAAAGTCGATTCGATATATTTTAGAGTCAAGTTCGTAAGAAGTTGGGTGAACTTAGGAGCACCCTAGTTCTACTCTATATATATAATGTAAAACTAGGCATATAATGAATTATATTGTAATATTACGTAATAGAAGTAATTTGCTTTCATTGGGTGGAAAGGTAATTCTTCTCAGTTCAGTGCCAGTCAATGTTAGGCTTATGATAGATAAATTAAGAAAGAGTTTTTATAGTTTGGAGGATCGAGATGATGTTAAGAAAAAAAAAACTCTCGTCTCATATATGGAAGGTGGTTTGCAGTAGTACACAACAAGAGAGTTTGGGAGCCTCTGCTAAGTTTTCAAAGAAACAAAAATAAAGGCCCTTAATTATAGCAAAATGGTGAATTAGTTACAATGATCCCACAGTACAAGGGGTTTGAAAAGACATTATTAGAGCTAAATATGGGAATATATAGTGGTAATTACACAAAATTATCTTCTTATTGTTTTTTTTTTTAATGAAATCAGTGAGAGGAGACCTCACTTTATCAAAAAAAAAAAAATGTTGCAGATTTATCATGAGCAGAACCGTAATTAATCTCTTGTAGATAGTTTACATCATGTTAATGCCTGCATTGCCAAAAAAATGTATTTTTTAGTAGTAGTACGTAGCTTGTACACACAAAGTGATTTACATGACAGGTTTGCTAGATGCATCAAAGTGATTTACATGACAGGTTTGCTTCGCTGCATCTAGCTAGCATATATATATATATATATATATATATATATATATATAGAATTGGGCTATGGTACTCTATAGATCAGTAAAATAAGTTTTTACTTTATGGTACTATATTTTAATTTAAAAAATCCAAACACCCGATCCGAATCGTTCAACATGTTCTTCATATTAAAATGTGCTTGGAGACCAAATTTTACATTTTTTGGAATTTTTTTACTATTTATTAAGCCAATTTGAAAAATCACAGATCCGATAGTCCATAAATTTTTACTGTTTTTTACTGTTCACAATGGATCTGCAATTTTCAAAGTTGCTTAATAAATAGTAAAAAAATTCCAAAAAATGTTAAATTTAGTCTCCAAGTACATTTCAATATGGAGAACATGTTGAGTGATTCGGATCGTCTATTTGAACTTTGAAAATAGAGATATAGCGTAGAGTACAAACGCATTTTACTCTATAAAGTACCATAGTCCGACTCTATATATATATATATATATATATATATATAGAGAGAGAGAGAGAGAGAGAGAGAGAGAGAGAGAGTACGGCTAACACGCTTCCTCTAGTATATCGACAATATGCTTCCGGTCTCAAATCTATCGAATCGGCTTCAAACGACAAATCCAAACCATTCAAACCAATCTCCTCAACGAGAGCTTTGTTTCCGTATAATTTTTTTTTATTTTCGAATTTATTACCATCAAGTCAAGCGGTCAAAATATGAAGCATTTTGTGCATATTTTAATGCACTATATCCTTCATTTTTTGACCGCTTGACTTGATAGTAAATAAGTTGGAAAATTATTATTTTTTATATATAGAAACTAAGCTCTTGTTAAGGAGATTGGCTTGAATAGTTTGGATTTGTCATTTGAAGCCGATTCAATAGGTTTTAGAGACCGGAAGTATATTGTCGATATACTAGAGGAAGCGTGTTAGCCGTACTATATATATATATATATGACGCGGCTACGGTGCTACGCGTAGCATAGAGACCTCCGTGCAACGGCTCAAAATTTGAATTTTCAAAATCCTAACGGTCGATCCAAACTGCTAGATGTGTTCTACATATTGAAATGTGCTTGGAGACCAAATTTTATATTTTTTGGACTTTTTTTTACTATTTATTAAGCCACTTTGAAAATCGCTGATCCAACGGTTTCACTGTTTGGTTAAGCCACCGTTGGATCAGTGATTTTCAAAGTGGCTTAATAAACAGTAAAAAAATTCCAAAAAATGTAAAATTTGGTCTCCAAGCACATTTCAATATGTAAAACACATCTAACGTTCGGATTGACCATTAGAATTTTGAAAACACAAATTTTGAGCCGTTACACGGAGGTCCTCTATGCTACGCGTAGCATATTAGCCAAAACCTATATATATATATATATATATATATATATATATATATATATATATATATATATATGGACGCGGCTACGGTGCTACGCGTAGCATAGAGACCTCCGTGCAACGGCTCAAAATTTGAATTTTCAAAATTGTAATGGTCGATCCGAACCGTTAGATGTGTTCTCCATATTGAAATGTGCTTGGAGACCAAATTTTACATTTTTTGGAATTTTTTTACTATTTATTAAGCCACTTTGAAAATCGTTGATCCAACGGTGATTTAACCAAATAGTGAAACCGTTGGATCAGCGATTTTCAAAGTGGCTTAATAAATAGTAAAAAAAAATCCAAAAAATATAAAATTTGGTCTCCAAGCACATTTCAATATGTATAACACATCTAACGGTTTGAATCGACTGTTAGGATTTTGAAAATTCAAATTTTGAGCCGTTGCACGGAGGTCTCTATGCTACGCGTAGCATATTAGCCAAAACCTATATTATATATATGAGGAGGGATCAAGTTACAACAATTTTGAGTTACCACAAAGTTACAACAACGGTTATTTTTATTTTCAAAGTCCAAATCGTCGATCCAAACCGTTCAACATGATTATCTAAATAAAATGTGCTTCCAGATCAAATTTTACATTTTTTTGAATTTTTTTACTATTTATTAAGTTGGGTACAAAATTCAATGGTCTGAATTTGACTAGTTTTTGTATCCATCTTAATAAATAGTAAAAAAATTCAAAAAAATGTAAAATTTAATCTGGAAGCACATTTTATTTAGATAATCATGTTGAACGGTTTGGATCGACGATTTGGACTTTGAAAATAAAAATAACCGTTGTTGTAACTTTGTGGTAACTCAAAATTGTTGTAACTTCCCTCCTCTATATATATATATATATATATAGTTCATGTACTAATTAATAGAAGGCCATAAAAAAATGGTGGCCGAAAAAAAATGAAAATATTAATTTAATGAAAAATATGAAACTAACGGGTGATATATATATTCCAATTAAGATTGATCTCGGCTCTCAAAAGGACATTGTGCATGTCTGCCCCAAAACTATATGCATGGTCCCAAATGGTCTCCACTGTACCCGCTGCATTGGTTAATATTAGATACAAATTAAGACAGCAATACATATACTATGCTCTGCCTCTGGCATAAGTAAATATGTATGTTGTCTCTTATCTTTCATATCCTATCAAGATAACATTTCTTTCCTTGCCCCTTTTTGGGGGAATTTAATCAAGATATTTTGTCAGCAACCCTTCTTTTATCATTTCGAAAGGGACGGTAGTGGGGGGAAGGTAAATTTGTTGCTTGGTCTATTTTAGGTGTGTTACAAGCACACTGCACACGTGTCGACAGAACCTTGGTGTCCACTATTTTCATTTATCGATCTACCCCTATCTACTTACATCTTAAAATCTTTAAAAATTAACTACCTTATTTATGCAAATTAAGGTGCACGACACTTGGCCAAAATGGGAAAAAAAAAATGGATCTCTCTATTTCATCATTGTTAACATATATGACGCTTGATCAATTAAAAGTCGAATTCCTTTGCATTTGCATTTGCATTTGCATTGCACAACCTGAACGATGAGAAGTCTTCTACATACTACATATATGTCCCATAAAATAGTCTTTTTCATCCATTGATTATTAATAAATTGATGGCTTGTTCAAGCAACGAACTCTCTGATCTATGGATATATAAAAAAAAAATTAAATAAATTTCTCGTTGTCTATGGCCGGTAGAATGGTTAAGGCAATGTCCAATTCCACAGTCCACAGCGACAGCATTTCACTTCTTCACAGTCACTATGCTAAACAAATTAAGTCTTTAATTTCTAAATAAAGCACTGAAAATAATTTTCAAGATTTCACTTAGAACAATAATTCTGCAAAAACAATTTATCTCAAATTTTTAACCTATATTTTGTTCTTCTTTTTAAAGTAGCTTCTAGTATATATGCTAAAAGACAAACAGATCGAAAAGTATATATCCTTCAATATATATATGCAATTAAGTCAATTTAATCCAAGCAAACACATATGCATGTTGGATAATACAAGTTGTTCACTTATTTTCACAAGTAGATGGAACAGCCGAGACGCATATATATATAAACGGTCCGGTTGGTTGTCCACAAATTAACCAACGTACCTACCGATATATTGATCTGGTTTAATAGCTAGCTAGCTTGTCGAATTAAGTTCCAAACACCAAATATATATATAATTAAACAGTATACTATAATCTCTCAAAATTAATTAGTTGGCATGCAATTTTCGATCGATCGAGCTATGAACTACGTCGTATACTAATTTGCAATTAATGGCCCCAACGTATATACATGATGCATGCATATGCATGTAGAATTGTAGATAGTGTTTGGAAGCTAGTGTGGAAGAGGCAGAAGAAGAGAGGAATTAAGAGTAAAAAGATGAGATAGTTGAGTAGTAGACTAGTAGGTAGGTGCTCATCTCATGTGATTATGTGAAGGGAAGCTGGCAGGTCTATTTCCTCTTCCTCTTATCATATATCCCAAACCAAAAACCAGGCTAGGTTGCCCGGGCCTCATTCCTCATATATTTTTTCAATGTAATTAGATCATCAGTACGCCATCCAAGTTTACTATATATATATATATATATATATATATGCCACCTATTCTGTAGCCAGCTGTAATTAATTCAGACAACGGATCCATCACAAACAAAACAATATCAATCTACGCTATTTTTAAGTTATACACTTGTCAAGTACATATTAATTAATTTGTTTAAATTTAAGATTTAAAAATAATTATTTCAAAAATGATTTGTATATAACTAAATTGTTTGAGAACATTGATCTTTCAATTACAAATTAATTAAGAACATTGATCTTTAAATTTTCACACACACACACACACACACAGGGCCGGGAGAAATACTATATATGCTCATAAAAAAGCCATATGCTTCAGCCACAAACATTTTGACCAAAAAAAGCCATATGCTTTAAATTATAAAATTAATTAAGAACATTGACCAAAAAAAGCTCTAGCTTTAAATTACAAATTAATTAAGAACATTGATCTTTGAATTTTCACATATATATAAATAGGGCCGGGAGAATTACTATATATGCTCATAAAAAAGCCATATGCTTCAGCCACAAACATTTTGATAACTCAATCAACAAATCACCTTTGTCGGCACTCAGAGAATTTAATTAAAACGGAGAGAACATGCATGCATCTTTAACATTTCACCTCATTTAATTTAAAAAACTATTGTCGCCAAATATCTACACCTATATATTAAAATTCGTTCTATTCGGCCGAATATTTCTATTCGGTTGCAATTCGAATAGAAAATATGTATTCAGTCCAAATATGAAGTTTAGAGCATATTACCGGCTTAGAGTATATTAATAGTGATAAAAATATTGATTTAAAGTATATTAACAGTGATATATATAATATGTTACCGGTTTAGAGTATATTAACAGTGATAAAAATACAGATTTAGATTATATTAACAATGAGTCATATCACATATTACCGTATTCTTATTTATATATATGAATTGCTACACGTACTGTGGGTACCAGAAAAAAAAATGGATTGAGATGGTGTTCATGCGTATGTCTCCATACCAACCGGAAATGCCAGAGCAGGGCTACTCTTATTTGTGTCACGTACAATCATCTTTAAATCAAGTAAGTATATATTTATTATATAAATGACTCGCCACACAATATGTGACGAGTCACGTCCTTCATTAGGATTTACACATCTGTAATTAATTAATTAATTAATTTAAAGGAGATATTTTGTATATAAATTGTTTCTGTATTTGTGGAATCTGTGAACGAACCACATGCACAAAGTGTGTAGTGTTAATATATGGTACCACGCCAAACAGTGAAATGGGGACTCTTCTAATTTGTAGTAGCTAACTAGCTATACAATTAATTGGTCCATGCATGGTTGTGCTTATATAAATAATGCACAGTGCGTGTTACTTACACATATACATGGCATGGGGGGTCCTGGTCCTATATATGCCATTTTAGGCATTTTTCTCCATCACATAATAATTAATACTATTCTCTTACTAGGTTTACAATTTTGTTAGGATAACTGTTTAATTTTCCTTCAAGACTTACTTCATCTAGCTATATATAGGTAATTTTAGAGAAGGAAAAACGTGACACGCCGTGACGTGACGTGTCAATCACGCTGTGATTTAGTCACGTGACGTAGCGTGACGTGATCAATTATTTTTTTCACGTGACGTGACGTGACGTGACCAAAATAGCGGCAGACGATCACGTCACGCCAATGGTCATGTCACGCGTAGTCACGCCGTGATCATGTGTGACGTGACGTGACATAAAGTGAGTTAGTCACGTCAAACTTTTTTTATATTTTAATTTATATTGTTAAAAATTCAGAAAAATAAATAAAAAAATGAAAAATTCTAAAAAATATGAAACAAGTAAATAATATTGTTAAAAATTCAAATTATAAATATTTATTAAGCGAAATTAATAATCCCAACTCTGATTGTACATATTGTACCCATAATCTTCATAATTGTGATCACACGTGACTATACGTGACCACGTGACGTGACGTGATTGGTTTACGTGACGTGACGTATAATTTTTATAGAATGCAGTCACGTCACGCGAATAATCACGTCACGCGACACGCGGGTCACGTTACGTAATCGATACACGTGACGTGACGTGCACATGGCATTACTTGACGTGACTCGTCACGCCGTAACAAATTTCCTTCTCTAGATAATTTCATGTAGATATATAGGGATCGATGATGATCTCATTTCATGTATCATGCATGACATAACTTAATTACGTACGTACCCTTTGGCTGAAGCATTTTGGACATGCACTTGGAAATATATGGGATTTCATAAGCATATTTTTATATATATTGTTTAAGAATTATTGAAATCACGTGTAAAATTGGTGTTACAGATCGAACTGGCAAAATTATTGGACCAGATGATAGAGGATCTCTTGTGCATACTGTTAAAAATGACAAAAAAAGAGAGCACTTTATCACCAAACGCCAAATATTAAATACTTCAATTTAGATAAAATATCACCAAATGCCCACTTTCTTTTGTTCTCTATTATAATATATTTTTTAAATAAAAATAAGTCAAGTTTTGCAACTTTAAATATTTAACTAAATCTTTCCAACTGAGTTTGCGACGTTCAACACACACAAAATATTATTTTAACTAATTCTTCTTCCTGTTAAAATTTAAATAACATTTGTCTCAAATCTTAATTTATATAGTTTTCCCTGTTTTGGTGCTACAAGACGCACGAATCAGTGTGATGCTTCCTGATCCCCAGTCACATCCAAAGACAGGATTCCACGTGTTGTATATATAGTACCCAATTTAATATATTACATCTCTCCAGTCTTCAAAAACTGATGTTCTAAGTTCTTACTAGGGGTGTTCATTGATCCTGTTTAAACGGTTTTAAACCGAACTGTGAGAGAGTATTGTTTATACGGTTCGTTTTTTCCGGTTAAATGGATCGGGTTGGTTTATTTTTTAAAGTCGGTTTAATAATTTGGTTCGGTTTATAAATTTAAAAAAACAGTTAGACCAAAATGACAAAAAAATTTAAAACCATCACAAGTCTGAACATACATTTAAATTTTTTTTAAATTACGATATAATGTATATTGTTTGGTTCGGTTTAAAACCCGTTAATTAACCAAACCATAAAAAATTTTAATTCATCATTAAAAATTTCAAAAAATTAACAAAAAAACATATTTATTTTTATGATTAATATCCTGTCATACCTCCGATCTTGGAGGTGCGACGGACCTACCGCGTCTATTTTCCATATCAATTTACATAACACAAGGCACGGATCTTTTTATGCATTGCCAATAGCATCCATTATTTTCCCACATTTCAATTTATTTACAATATTTATCTGACATTTTAGAGTAGATGATGCTAGATGAATTTTCTGCACCATGTCAGATAAAATAATCTCAAATCCCATATCTTTAGGTGGCCCTGCTGTTAATTACAATCCCAAAAGCGTTTCTCAATCTTCGTCTAATAAATCTGTAACCCATAAGGGGAAACGAGTGAGAAATAATAAATTATTTCTCAGTGCTGATTGCCACTCAGATTATTGGATTCGAAGGAAATCCATATTCAGAATGAAATCACCGCACGAGAAATTAACAGTTCATTTTAAAATGACGAATGCAAATGCTCAATATCAGTATCCAATTGAACAACAACAATTACAGAGATAAATTAGAACTCAATGAATCTTATCAGAATAAATGGTTTGGGTCTAAATCTTTAAACCATAAAGTCTGGTAACATTTGGTTTCTTATCTTTACAATTTCTAGTCTGGTAACACTGATAGATACTATAACGAGTATCCATTGTGTTAGGGCTTATACTGTTCTATCCATCCTGACAATTTGTTAAAGGAAACAATATAGAATCGATATCTCAATGTCGTCAGTATCAGAAAGAAAATCGATGATAGTTCTAACTATCATGACAATCGGTTAGCAGAAACAATACGAAATCAATATCACAGTACTGTCATTATCGGAAAGAAAATAATTGATAAGACAGTTACCACAGTTCATTAGTTTTACAGTCACAGTTCATATTTATTCAGTATCCCCTACCCAACCGGTACTGGGTTCAGTTGGGGTCATTCACCATATGCGCATAAGGGTCCTGGAGTAAAGTCTAGTAGCTAGCTAGACTTTACGATATATTAATCCTTTTTCTCCACTATATGGAGGTTCAAGGATTTCAGTATTCAATATTCAATCAATTCAGTCACAATTCAGTCACTGTGGTCTCAATCAATCATTTACAATAAGAATAAATCAATCGATAAACAATATCAACATGACAGTCAATAGACTCACCTGTAATTCAGTTTCAATTGTATTGGCTATGCATATGATGCAACAGTTCAATAAATGCAGTCAATCAAATATTCAAAATGCATAGCGAGTTACGATTTAATTCCTAGTCATGAATCTCAGACTAATCCAATAACCTCGCACCTGATATCGTAGGGCAATAGGCAGGATCACTAACAGTCTTTCCTTCCTGAACTCCTTTGTATCATCAATCTTATATGATAGCGATCAGTTTAGAAATCCAATTCGAACTGCAATGATTGCTCAGAATCAACGCGACGTAATCGGAATTCCAATCGGGTATGAAATCAAATATCAATATATTTATCATAATATTTTTCTTTTCTTTTTCTCTTCTTTTCTCTTTTCTCTCCTGTTTTCTTCGGTTTTCCATTTTTTTTCTTCATTTCGTTTTTTTTTTCTTTTTCCTTTTATTTTCCTATGGAAGAAGAAGGAGGCCCCTTTTGCCGCGTGGCAATTAGTGCCACGTTAGGCCTTTTTTAAATTTTACATTTTGCAATTAATCCTTCAATTTTCAAATAAGTCCAAAACAACATTAAAATAAATATAAAAATTTACCGGTATTACATATCCTATTTCAGTTTAACCGAACAAACTGAAGTGAACAAACTAAAGTAAATTACTTCAGTTTGTTCGGTTTGTTCGGTTTGTTTGGTTTGTTCGGTTCAATTCGGTTCTTAGTTTATTTCAGTTCAGCTTGGTTTGATTTTAAAAACCAAATAAAACTTTAATCCGGTTTAGACTTAATTGAACTAATGAACAACTCTAATTCTAACATGCTCCTTAAGAAGTCCAAGTTACGCAAGCTAGGGGCGGAGCCACTAAAGTACAGGTCCGAGTAGGCAATGTCTATCTTGAATTTTGAAAAAAATGAATTGTCTATTGTCTACTTTTGATGAACAAGTTTATCTATCTTTGAGTCAAAATTATTTTCTTTCCAGCTCAACTCAATTGTGTTATCTAGTACGTACTCCTGGTCCAATTTTTTAGTTTGCCTCTATGCGCAACATGTTTGGGTTGAAATTATTTCTTGATTTTTTTTTTCACTGTGAACTCAAAATTTTTATGTAGTTTATAAATGTTATCAAAATATCTTATGATCCATTTAATCGGAAACATCAAGAGAAGTATTACAAATTTGAAAAAAAAAAAAAAGAATTATTTAAAAAAAGTTAACAACATTTTTTTGCATGCAAGTTTTTTTGTTGCATATAACATTGTAATAGGTGGTGAAGATTCCGAATAAAAATATGGTAATGAAAGCTAATAATAATGTAAGAATTTATGTGGTGATGGGCATCTATATATAGGAAGAAAGTGGAGAGTGCAGTTTGTTAGAGACTTGAGAAGATAAAGAGGAGAATAGGACATAATATCGTCAGAAAATGCATGATAATAATCATCGGTCCCATGCAGAAGACGACAAAAGTACGCATAGAATGTGGTTAAGGCAATTATTATTCATTTCTTTGGCCATCCCATGCTATATATTGCTATTTACAACTAGGGCTGTAAATGAGCTGGCTCGAGCCGAGCTGGGCAAAAGCTCAGCTCGTTAATTCTGGACCGAGCTGTTAGCGAGCCAGCTCGTTAACAGCTCGCGAGCTAAAATCTCAGCTCAAACTTGTGATGAGCCAGCTCACGAGGTGGCTCGCGAGCCACGAGCTGGCTCACTGGGTTTGGTTGTACCTTATTTTAAGAAGAAAATAAATTTTACAAATATTTTTGGACCGAACTGGACCGAGCTGAACCGAGTTGGATCAAGCTGGATCAAGCTTGATAGTATAAAATACACACAAATTCATACAAATTCACAAATTGATGCCTAGTCGAGCTAGCTCGCGAGCTGGCGAGCCGAGCTGGGCAAAAGCTCAGCTCGTTAATTTTGGCCCGAGCTATTAGCGAGCCAGCTCGTTAACAGCTCGGTCCACTATCGAACGAGCTGTTACCGATCGAGCCAATGTGAGTCGCGAGCAAGCCACGAGCTTACGAGCTTTTTGGACAGCCCTATTTACAACATTCCAACCATTCCGTATCATCTCAGGTACCGGATTCAGTACAATATTTTCACCTGGATTAAAAATATTACAATACATATTCAGATATATATAAGAGATTTTTGTTTTATAATGTGTGTCAGATCTACTCATTGTATTTCGTGAGGCCATTGGCTGATGGCTTGACAAAAAAAGGGTAGACTAATGGGGGGCTCATATACACTGGTTTTACATATCCAATTTTTCCAGTAGCTTTAAGTCAAGTTGTGTGGAGGTTTGTATTGTTCTCAGCAAATGTAACAGAGAGTTATTGTTCTGTAGCCTACGGGCATGACTCAAGCAAAAAGGGGGGAAAAAAAAGGCCATTGTTGTAGAAAAAAATGTTAAATGACTGATTAATCGGCTCGGTCGCGATAGTCAAACTGCTATGAATTAATAGACTTAGTTTATTGGAGGTGTACGTACGTGTTTGTGAATTTTTCGATTAATCAACTTATACTCCATTTTCCCGTTTATTATTGTTTAGAGCAACTCCAACCCTTATTGTTTTCTGGTTTGCTGGGTTGTGAGATAGTTTGTAAATTACCAAATTTGCTAGTTCAGATTCTTTATGAGTCTCTTTAATTGCAATTGCTGGAATAGAGGTATATAAATTATGAGTCTCTTTAATTGCTAAATTTAGTGACGTGGCCAATTTTAATTGCTAAGCATTTGTTGGAATGGAGATGCTATTAGTTAGCTTTTTGTGATTACAAGACCCATAAGCTTTTAAGTCGATCGGTTATTTATTAGACCATGATCCGTTATACATTAGATCATTTAGTCCATCAAATTGACTAATTTGTTCAATTAATCCGTTAATGCTGTCTTGTTTTATCTAGACATTTTCTAAATGACAATTTCATAATTTTATTAATTAACAAGAAAATTAAGTTAAAATAAATTTATTTAGTCCATCAGATATATATATTGCACTGGATCTGAATTCCATTCAAACTCGAAGCCTAGAAATGATCAATATATATTCTTTGTACCGTCCAAGCTAATGTATATATATACTACTGTTCCATACAATTTTGACGACAGACATAATTAATGCTACGAAATGGAGAATGAATATTTAATTTTATCCGTTTTAGAAGATTATCAGTATCGCTTATTACCTATACCCGACACTGATGTGCCGATAATGATGTCACATTTTCCACTAGTGTATGGTAATTGTGGCCATATATAATTTATTACACCATATTGGCAGGGGGGGCAACGTACGTATGTTATATATTGTTATAACGATCGAAGACTTAATCTTGTACGGATTAATTAATATTTTTCATACTTAATTAAAGCATAGTACGTATAACATGGTATTTAAGAAGAATGAAATATAAAGACAGCTTGTTTGGAGGCACAATTAATAAAGAATAGTGCAGCAAAGAATTGAAAACTTGATCAATTTCTGCTTGACTAGAACAACTTAATTAGCACAGTTCACTTTCTAATTAATAATTTATTTATTGGGCGGACATGAACTCGTGTGAATTTTTAGGAAAAATATATTTGAAATTTAAGTCTACAAAAATCTCGATACATTCAAACGGTTTAGATCCTGCATTTCTGCGTAGTAATTAACTGCAAATTTATTATATGGAGCACCAATTTGGGTGCAATAGCAGCCTAGAGGGGGCCGGCACCTTTTTATTCGTTTATCCTACTACTACTATATCTGTATCTCATAATACAACTATACAAGTACGGTAAAGAAAATTTCTATTATCCAAATGGATAAAGATACATGTAAATTCTATTTTGTATTTGTTATCCGATATAATAATAATAAAAAAATTTATATATATTATATATAATAATAAAAATTGAAAATAGTACTTTAATTGATTTATATTCAATTAGCATGATTAATTTTTTTTCCAATAAATTATTATATATGTGTCAAATGAATTATATATGTTTTAATGTTTTATTTAATAAATATAAATAGTTATTATATTAATATTATCTGTTATTTATCTACTGCTACTGTTTTATTATAACTAATATAATTAAAATATAAATTATAGAATAAATTATAGAGGATAAGAATAAATTATAGAATAAAACAACTCTGGTCTCTGGTTATGAAAATACAAACCTTTACCAATTACCATACCCGTTGAAAGTTGAAACCCATAATACCAGCCTTTCTCAAGGACCCCAATTGAAGTGTTGAACCCAAAACGCATCGCTCGCCTATATTAATTGCGCCTGCCTCTCTCATCCTCCTCCAACGCTCCTGCTTTTACAATCCTCTAGTAACCTCCTTTTCTCTCTCTCTCTCTCTCTAACACAAAAAATAGCAACAAGTCTTTTGTTTTATCTTCAAAACAGAGGAGAGAAACAGAGTAGTATACTCTGCTTCTTACAACCTCAACATGTGTACCAGCACCACCATATCTCCAACCATGGAGCACCCGGCCAATTCATCTCCACAAAAACCCCAAAGCCAAACAAAACCTCAAATTCAAGCTCATGACATGTACTTCATCGTCCCCAGCAAACCTTACTTGGAGAATTCACCAACGAAACACCAACTCTTCAATCTCCCTGATTTGTCCCGGGAAGCCATTTCAGTTTTTCGCCTATCATTTCCCATCGCTCTAACAGCTTTGCTCTTCTACTCACGTTCAGCCATTTCCATGCTATTTCTCGGCTCCCTTGGTGACCTCTCCTTGGCTGCCGGTTCCCTAGCAATAGCCTTTGCTAACATTACCGGGTACTCGGTTTTGAGCGGTCTCTCTCTTGGTATGGAACCTCTCTGTTCACAAGCCTTCGGTGCAAACAATCCAAAACTGTTATCTCTCACGCTTCACCGGTCGGTTCTTTTTCTTCTCTGTTCATCTCTGCCAATTTGTTTTCTCTGGCTATACATGTCTCCCATCCTTCTATTTTTCGGGCAAGATCGAGAGATAACTCAACTTGCTCAGAAGTACCTCATATTTTCTGTGCCAGACTTGTTCTCTTTTTCTCTAATACATCCGATACGTATTTATTTACGATCACAAGGCATAACATTTCCGCTCACACTTGCTGCAGCAATTGCAGCAGTTTTTCATCTTCCAACAAATTTTTTATTAGTGACCCATTTTGGGTTGGGACCCACCGGAGTTGCGGCAGCTGCCTCTGCCTCAAATTTGCTCCTCCTCCTATTACTTCTTTTATACATACGCCATGACCCGGCGATTAGCCTCGGGCCAATTACTAAGGAATCTCTAATAGGGTGGGGCCCGCTTGCTCGTTTAGCCTTCCCCAGCTGTGTATCGGTCTGCCTCGAGTGGTGGTGGTATGAGTTGATGATCCTTCTGTGCGGGCTGTTACCTGACCCGAAATCGACAGTGGCATCCATGGGAGTTTTGATTCAAACAACTTCGTTATTATATGTATTTCCTTCTTCTCTCGGGTTCGGGGTGTCGGCTCGAGTCGGGAACGAATTGGGCGCAAACCATCCATTTCAAGCCCGATCAGCTGCGGTAGTTTCCATGTCCATAGCTGCAGCAATGGGTGTGTGTGCCATGGGATTTGCCTTCTCTATGAAAAACATATGGGCTGGATTTTTCACTAATGACAACCAAATCCAACGGCTGACGGCAGCAGCATTGCCGATCATCGGGTTGTGTGAACTGGGCAACTGTCCTCAAACCGTTGGATGCGGTGTGTTAAGAGGAAGTGCAAGACCAGCCCATGCAGCACATGTTAATCTCGGTGCATTTTACATTGTGGGATTTCCTGTGGCAGTAATTCTAGCTTTCAAGATGGATTTGGGATTTCGCGGGCTGTGGATGGGTTTACTGGCAGCACAAGTTTGCTGTGCTGCCTTAATGTTATATGTTGTTGCAAGTACAGATTGGATAGCTCAGGCTCACCGAGCTCAGCTTCTCACCTCTCTCGGCACCGTCTCCGTCTCCGTCTCCGTCTCCGTCATAAAGGTCGACATAGAGGAAGGCAAAGCAGCAGCAGCAGCACCAGCACTAGGCAAGGAAATTATTGACAGTACTGATCATGAGAAGAGAGAAGACTGTTACGAGCCGTTGATCGCCGTCTCAACGACTCAGATTGAACAATAATTGTGGACGAACATATATATTAATTGGTTTATAAGATTTTTTTCAATTGCATTGCAGTATTAAGAAATTGAGCAAAGCCTTAATTTTGCCCTTCCAATTTTGGGTGATATATTATTAATTACTAGTCTTAATTTGTATGATTGATTCAGTAGATATAGAGGTATTGTAATTTAATTAGGAAATAAATATTGCTCCGTCTTTCTTTCACTTGTATAGCTAGTTACATGTTAGTGTTACGTATCATTTTAATTACTAACTTGCTAAACTTAATTAACAAAGGGATGAGAATGAGAATGAGAATGAGAATGAGAATATGAGATACACTGATACACATACAGTGCATCTACAATAGTTATTTTTCTGTTCATGTCACACAGTGGTCAGCAGTCACCAAATTTTGGTGGGCCGGGAAAACAACAAGCGTATCATTATTATTCTTTGAGGTTTGCATATGATATATATATTATATGTTGGTGGATGAGGAGCACAGAAAGGACTTGATCTAGACAGGGAAAAAAATAAATGCACCCATGTCACAGTCTCACAGACAGAAAGTTAAAATCATAAGAAATATATTTTTTTTTTTCATTTCATTGAGAGAGATTTTTTTGCCATTTTTTCTTTCATTTTTTCATTTCCTGAAAAAATTAGGTTTCAACGTGGTAAGCAGTGTTTTTAAATGTGGTTTTGTTCATGCATACAACAGAGACCACTTCATATTGAAAATATACCGCATATGCAGATTTTAATATGGAAGTACATATGGAGTTTTACAATGAGTTGTTAAAAAAATAATATATAATAAAACTAATTTATTACATAAATGTGTTCGTATCTAGTGGTTTTTATTATTTACTACACTCTCCATCATAAGTCATGGATTCAATTCTCATCTAACTGCATAAACATATGCGGATTTAATTAAAAACACTAGTGATAAGTGATGGTTCATTATTTTTCGAAAAAAAATATCATAATTTTTTTACAGACTTGCTACATCTTTCTTTTCAGTGAAAACATAAATTGTAAGCAGTTGTTAAAGTTAAAGCAAAAGTTGTACCATTGACTTCTGCTTTCAAAAATTGAAGAAAATCAGTGCATATATATATATATATATATGCAGTTAACAACATGATGACCATGGCGATCATATTGTAGAGGTAGAGCATATATATATATATATATATGGGGCACCAGTTTGGGTGCAATTAATAGTAACCCTTGTTTTGATATTTGATATATTTATTATATATATATATATGTTTGTGGAGGAAAAGGAAATGGATTTATTGACGCGCGCAAGGCTCGGTAGGCCATGCATGTTAGTAACATTAATGAAAGCAAAAGCATCCAAAATGAAAAACGATAGAGATTAGAGAGTAAGAGAGAGAAGGATGAATGGATGATAGCCATACTGGCACTGCCATAGTATATTGTGTCAGTGCCAACCCATTATCCCACCCCAGCCCCCAGGAGCAACAGTGAACCGCTGGTAGCCTGGTACCATAACCATTTTATTTTGTGCACTACTGTTTCCTCCTATTCACCATGGACCATCTCCATAAACCTCCAAATTGCCTTAAATGTTTAATCATTTCTATATACGCCCAATATTAGTTCAGAATTCATGTCAGAACAAGATTTGTTTTTTAAACAAAAAACAAAAGTTAATTTGTAAAACCCATAATTTCATTAGAAATATATCAGCACTGTTTATGGCACTAATATAGTACAAAAGCGGATTACAAACCGTAACATGAACATAGATACCAGCAACAGAGTATGTATGTAACAGATCAGAATAAAAGAAACTAATTAATTAGTAAATTAACCAGTTTCATAAATCCATTATCACAGCGAGTATTTCAAACTACAAACTCGATCCTTAATTTCTCAGCTTGTTAAATCTCTTAGAATCTGGTCCAGTCTCATGCATGCATGCATTGGTAATTACTTTTCAGAAAAAATACATCGGTTTCTTCTATTAAATTTTAAAAGAAAGTAGTTCATAATTAATTTATTAGTGAATATTAATTGGTTATGAGCTTTGGATATCTTCTTTAATTCCTGTTCCCATGCATTAGAATAAACTTTTGATCGTGAACATGCTATCATACTTATCAAAAGAGCTATATATATATATATAGTTATATGACAACAAATTTATAATATAACAATAACATTGACAATTGATTAAACAATTATTACAAAAATAACATTAGATGAATCTTATAGCTAGGGTTTCAATAGATTACGTTCTATTTGATATACTTTGAAAATCGATCGGATATCTATTGATCGGTTTGAAAAATTAATGACTTGTGTTTATCAACACACTCATCAGTGACTAGGCACATTTTAAATTATATTAAAAAATTAATTAGCACAACATGCCTATTCTATATGAAACTATAAATCATCTGTTGCTCATTTTTATTTTAATTATCGGTAATTGAAAACAGAATTCTAGAGAGTCAAAACAATTAATAATTCTTACAAAATAATTGGGTACTATTTATAGCACATGCAATTGAGGAATATTAACTCTTATTTCTTTCTTTAATTAGCACAGAATTCTAGAGAGAGGTGTTTTGCTGCGAGCAGAATTAGCTACATGAATTGAATCCTAATTCTTCTTTAGAGATCAATACGAGTATTGTGAGAAAAAAAAATTGGTTTATTAACCTGTCTATATGGCTAGGTAAATGTGTGAAAAATATACAGGTAAAAGTTGTTTTTAATTTGTAAATGGAGATGCAGCTAGCGAGGGATTAAAATGGGAGAGGAGAAAATTAATTTAAAGAAGAAGTTGAGAAAGAAAAAAAATTTCGAACTATAAATAAAATTGAGCATTATCTTATGATGAAAATAAATGAAAGCTAATAAGGAAAGAGGCCTATTAATACATGTACAACTGGATTCATATATATATATAGCAAAGCTAGGGTGTGATGTGCTCACCAAGAGGGTTCGGTGAGCACAACTTCAAAAGCATATCGGATTGGCTTCAAATGACAAATCTAAACCGTTGAAATCCTAGTACTTCATGAGTGATGCATGTACATGCAAAATTTTGAAAGTTTCGAATTCATTTGCCACAAGGTCAAGCAGTCAAAGAAATTATAAAAAAATGAATATAAAAACCAACTTATAAAATAACTAATAAAAAGTTTATTTCTTTGACCGCTTGACTTTGTTGCAAATGAATTCGAAACTTTTAAAATTTTGCATGTATATGCATTACTCATGAAGTACTAGGATTTCAATGATGTGGATTCGTCGTTTGAAGCCGATCCGATATACTTTTGAAGTTGTGCTCACCGAACCCTCTTGGTGAGCACATCACACTCTAGTTTTGCTCTCTCTCTCTCTCTCTCTATATATATATATATGTATGCCTGTTCCCGGACGTAGATTTAATATGTGAGGGCTTAATGGGCCGAGCCTTTTTCTTGTCCTTTTTTCCTTGTTTATTTTATTAACGTATTTTTTTTTTTTGATTGTTTATTAACGTATATTTAGTCCATAACTATAAACTAATTAAGGCCATCATGATAACCATCTCCCAGCATTGTTACATGTTTCAACATATATCCTGTAGTTTAAAGTAGGTCCTTCTTTATCTACTTGCATGATATATAAATTAAACATGCAAAAGAACCGTATTATTAGGTAAGTGCAAACAATATGCATTCAAACAAACTCCGTTAATTGGAACATATATATTGACATGACGTGAACCTAGATCTTGATTATACTGATAATCAAGAGGGTCTTGTTGTAATTTTAAACTCAATATTGAAGCTTATTATATACTGATAACCTAACTGATCTTCTTGTAATTTACCTAAACTCAGCGAAGCTTATTGTAGTATTGTACTGCAAAACCTAATTAATTAATTAGTCTTCTTTTGTAGGCTCCTTTTAGACAAATTTATGTCTGGTACGTGAACCCCTTTCATTTGATGGACCACTAACAAACAACCTACCTTGCCTTAATTAGTTGCCTAGCTAACATTGTCATTAATTTCTTTTTATCCTATAGACCAACAAGTTGATTAAAGACCACTTTTTTATTTTGCACCGGCCAGCTAGTTAAATATTGGCAACCGGCAATTTTTTTTTTTTTTTTTTATAAAAGGCATCAGAATGTCCATTTCATTTCCTGAAATCAAGTTAACTTACAAACATCATATGAAAATGCCCAAGAACTATCACCGGGACTTACAGACTAATGCAAAACCAAAAACAAACGCTCTACGTTTAACCATCCACCAAAACACAGTGATAGAGTATAAACAATCTAACAACAATCCACCTATGATTGGGCTAAGGTAAGATAAGGATTCTAACTTTGGATCTATACATTGGCAACAGGCATTTCAAAAAAAAAAAAAATGGAAAGTTCTTCATTTTTGTAACATTACAGTCTTATGTACTGCGCAGCTATATATATATAACTCTGTGTATATAGAAGTTTTGTTAAAATCTTCCTTTCCTTATTTTTTTATTTTATTTCATTTCTTATTTTTATTTTTTTCTGAGAAAGGACAATGAGCAATATATATAATAATTTTGATCAAGGCTTGAGCATGCAAACGCAGCTACTACTGATATATAATTAATATAGCTAACTAGAATATGTAAAAACATGCAAACCTACATGAGCCAACTTGCATGATATATCATTTCATGCCTGAATCTTCTCTCGTGGTTCCCTCAAACTTAAACAGTACTTTTGAGTAAAAAGTCCATTGAAATCCGTGCTAATTAAATTAGAAACAGTTGCTAATTAAGAAAAAAGCTGTGGGCTAGAACTAGCTAGCTAGAAGTATATATAGACTACCAGTAGCAGATACATATATATATATATATATAGCTAATTAATTAATTAATTAGGTCATGAATTGTCTCTATCAGGTCGATCGGTATGTATGGACTGGTTGCACATTTCTTCTCAGCACGTACGTATGTTTACAGGGAGGAATTAATGAATATCTTTAATTAATTAATTATATGGTCATGCGCACAGGGATAATACAAAACCAAATTATATTAATCCACTTATATATAATTGGGTCCCATGCATAGACGCTGGCGAATGATAATATATAAAATTGATGTACCCTAGCTAGCTGAACTGAAGTGCATAATTAATTTAATTATATCTATATATGTTTATAGTAAGCTTATGGTGCATATGGTTTCCATCCTTTGATGTTGGCTAAGATAAATTAATTAATTAATTTGTTATTTGCATTTATTAAAAGGATAATTAATATTATATTAGGACACGTACGTACATTGTTCCCCGCAACCTATTATGATTCTCACATGCATCATGTTAATGCTACCATGACTCGATCTGTCCAAAATCCTCATTTTAAAAAATCAATCTAGATCAATTTTTAAATTAACTCCATCGAGTACCATTAATCAATGACTTGCAATGCAACCTTTAAGAAAAGCGTACATACATACATATATATATATATATATATAACAAGAATATCATGTCCCACAATATATTATTAGTAGAAAGCTAAACCCAAGTGATAATATATATATTAAGATATTAATTGTTCTTAACAAAGAAATAAATTACTGCTTCATTCATTTGATGGAGTTTTTATAGTGTACAAATCGATCAGTCAATTTTTCAATAAATTATACAATTCTTAAAATCTTTAATTGAAAATTTAATTGTAAAGTTAAATATTGGCCAGTATCGAAAAAAACTTAGATTATTGAAAATTCATTATCCGGTAAGAGAGAACAAGAAGAATAAAATAATTGCTCGTTATAGTGTATATATATATATTTTTTACTAAGCAGTACAATATGCAAAAAAATCGTCAAATTCAAACGGTCCTATATATGAAATTCATTGGTCTTCCAATTAAGAAACTAATTACACCAAATTACACCGAAAAAAAAAAATTCTTCTTAAAAGTTTTCCTTTATAATGTACTTTTTATCTTTGTATATCTTGATTGAAGAAAGGTGCATATAAACCTCAATTTTTTTTAATATATTTTCTTATTGAAAAAAAATCAGAGAAGAGAAGATATACCATGTCCATACCAGCTCTGGAGTCTGGACTAGTACAGAGGAGTAAGGTGGGCCAGTCCGGACTAGCGAGCCCAAAAGCCCAAAAATGTGGTACAACTTTTAGTTGTCCCGAATTAAATGTGGCCATTAATATGCATTGCAAGTTGTCCATATTTTGTACAGACTTTTTCAGAAAGAGTATCAAGTACAAAAGGGAAAACAAAATGATGGCCACAACATGTCTGTGAAACTGGCAAACTGCCATGATATTTGCAACACATTTTCCATCTCTGGGACTGGATTATTTTAATTTATACAAATTGGATATGACTATATGAGATAGATAGATGCTCAAATTAAGTTTGAAGTTTGAAGCAAGGAAAACTAAATTGGAATTTTCTTATTCTTATGGTCAGGTGTAGTTACGATGCATATTATTTTGATGTACGTACTTGTAAAGTGGATGTGTGCCATCGATTTGGATTGCATGTGATGTGAGGATTCAACCGTGGATCTTACATCAAATGTACAGTTCTGTTTTGTTTGTTCTATTTAGGCGTAGACATGTCTCCCCACCCAGCCACCCACAATTCACATGGGCCATGGCCACCAATTAATTAATTAATGGTGCCTTTGTGTTCTGTTCGTGCCTAGCATTCATTAATTTTACCTCCTTTTAGGTTAGCACATGGGCCATACTTTCAATTGTCCTTCTCATCCATCAGGCGGACACCATTTACATTTAATCGGTTGTCCTAGCTAGGTTATTATAAGTGCACCTTGTTATTACTTATTACATTACATTTGATGATTTGAAAGAATAGAATGATAACATAATATTAATATATATTATTTCTGATCTGCATAACATATATATTAAGCAAAAGCAAAAGCAAAAGCAAGCGTCTGAAACTAAATCTATATATGTAGCCAGTATGTATATCTGCACATGTACATTTTGCATAATTGCAGTAGGGATATATATATGTGCACTTCACTTTGTGCTGTGCAAAAGGAATAATGCTGGCTGGACATATCACATGTCCAAATTATGAGAATATGTTTCCTTGGAACTTGGAGTATGCGTCTTGTAATATTACAATTAACTAATCAGCTTAATTAATAGGAAAAATGAAAATAATGTCTCCAATTGAGCAGCACAATCCACTGAAGGATAAATGGGCTACCCAGAAACAAAAGCCCATTATACAATATCATTTATGAACTCGTATGAAAACAATAGAGAAGCCCGGTCCATCATTCAAAGGCCTTTGAATGAGAAAATAATATATGGGCTAATTGTTTGAATTTAAAAACTCAATAGACACAGACATACAATATGAAATTTTTTTTTTTTTTTTTTTTTTTTTTTTTTTTTTTTTTTTTTTTTTTCATTTTCTGCATCCAACATGTCTGAAATAGAGGCAGAGAAGGAAGAGATAAGACAAAGAGAGGATTAAGTGTGAAAAGTTACAGGGAAAGGTATTAGATAAATGAGAACATGTCTTTGCTCAAGGAATAAAACAGTCCTCGGTTAAAGCCAACCAAACACGGTCAGTCTATGTTGGATTAGTCCTCCCTCCCTCAGTCCTCACACACTGTTATTCCTATGACAACCATTCAGATTTTTTGTATGCGAATCTCGACAAATTAAGGTACTTTTTCATGCTTGAATCTTAACGAAGTTGAATGGTTGCCATTGGTACGTATAACAGGATCCAGGATCCTGATCCTGTTATTTTAATGAAATAACAGCCGATTTGTTTATCTAATAAGAGGATTATTTTATTGTTGACAAAAGATAATTATAATGATTAAGTTATGCAGATAACATAAATATTTACATTAGTTATCAGTTGATCGCAAGAGTAGACACTGTGATTACATAATGCTACTCTTAAAGTACTTATTGCATGTATACCTCGATTAGCAATTTGGAGAACATCGTTGCAAAATACCAATCAATTCCTTCATAAAGTGAAACTCCCAAAATTACAAATTTTACTTGAATATATTAATGAAATAACAGCGACAGAGCTAGCATACTTAAAAGGCTCCATAAAGAAATAATTAAACTTCAATTCTACAATTAGTGGTTACTTAACTAATTTTGAAATAATTACAAAGTTTAAGATTGATTGAGGCTCATTAAAGCTCATGCTAAATCAGGACTTAACTAATCACTATGCACAAAACCGAGCTAATTTGTAACCTTGGTATCCCAAGCACAAATTAATTATGCTTAGTTCAACGTATTTGAAGGTTCATTGGTTTAAATTTCATAACATTTGCAAAATGTAGAGGTTAATGGCGACAAAACTCAGTTAATTCTAATTAATTTAAAATTAGGGAGACAAATTATTAAACTTGTACTTGTGAGAGTAAATATGCAAAAGTACTTAATTGAAACATAATGAGAAACTATTTATAATGTTCTGATTTATTCTATATGACTCTCAAAAGATCTCTAACTGATTGGAAATTGTATTTGTTGGATGCATGCACAAGCAAAAATACACAAATTTTGAAAATTTTCTTGTCTCAAATGTAAAAATATACTTGTAGAAAAACCGACCAATTAAGCTACAACAAACAATAAGACATAAATTATACCTCTCCTTTAAAAGGGTGTTTGAGAATTATTTAATTATTTGTAAGAGTTACTGATAATGAGTTTAATAGTTTTGTGATAAATGATTCATGATTAATTTGTAGAGTTGTTAGATAGTGTTTCGAGTCAACCAAGTTTATTAGAGAACATTAATTAGATTTTTTTAAGAATTGTTGTTATTATACTGGTGTAAAGTAATTTTCAGAATTAATATATTTTGTTTTATATTTAAGATTGTTCTATGTTATATGTGTTCATAAACGTTATTATTGGTTATAATTCAAGAATATACAGTTAACATTTGATTTATTCTGATATCTAAAATGTAGTTATATAAAATGTATTTTGTTTAATATATAATATATCAATAGTGGCTAAAAATTTTAAATGAACAATGTGAATTGATAAATACAACTAAAAGATATAAATAGTATTTTTTTTTTTTTCACACACAATTAATTTTTATTCATGACTTAGAAGTATGTATTGGTTTTAAATTCACATTAAAATTATGAGGAGAATCTAACAATTAAAAACTAGTACTGTAAAAAATAATAACCAATGATGTCTAAAAGTCCAGTTTTTTAATGGGTCAAACTTACATCTTTATTTCTTATCTTTTTGTTTCGTGATCGGTCATTCATCCCATGAAATAGAAATGAACGAACACTTTAAATTTTCCCCTTCGAATTTGGAGATGTTGTAAATTAAACTGATAAGCAGATCAAGATTTATTAAGCCTTATCACCGTGATTTATTGTCTTAATTTGTATGTACTTGGTGCTAAAAATTAATTAATTAATTAATTTACAACCCAAAATTCAGACATAATATTCAAGAATGACATAGTCTTTGTTTGATGATTCGTCGCGGTATCATTTGATATGATTCAATTCGGAGTTATCATACAACAGTTTGATATTTTCATCATATATAATTATATTAGAAATTTGACTTGTAAATATGCATGGATGGTCAACAATAAAATAAATTTAGACTCTTATGAGGTCAAATCTAAACATTTTTTAAAAGGATACTTTTACGAATTAAATCCATCCAGTATTTGTTATGTTCTCCCCATTTCAGGGCAAGGGGTAAGATAAGAACGAAGAGTATCCGGATCCTTAAAGTAACTCAATCATTGAGTTTGCATCCTCACCGTCTGATTACAATCCGGTTCAAGGTGAAATGCATGAAATACTTTAATATTCGTGTTAATTACAAATTGAACTGTTTGGATTCAAACTCAATTATTGAGTTACTTCAGGGGATCCGAATTCAAAAATGATGGGAATCTGACGGCTAGATGACAAAAAAGTCATATTTTCATTAAAAGAAATTAGACTAGATGACAAATACAAATCTTTAAATGATATCTATATTAAATAAGATTCCTTAAATAACATACTAAATAACTTATCTTTATTTTTTATTTTATTTTTACATATTTTCATTAAAAATCTCATATAAAATGACATGTTAAATGACAAATAATCTTTCTTAAATGATATAAAAAATAGAAAAACATGTACGCATTATCAATCAATTCAAAAATTTCTTAAATAACATTTAAAGAATAGAAATAAATCATAAAGATGATAAAATTGCATGTGACGAGTATGTGTACCAAATACATGTCTAAATATATTTAAACTTCTACACGTAGAAAAACATAAAAAAGATGCATAGAATCAAAATATTGATCGGAGGCTGATATTTAATACTTAATCTGAAATTTTATCTTTTAATCAAAATCGTTAGTGAATCAGGACATCTACGTGCTTAATATAAGAAAATGGAGATTATAAAAACAGTGATGATATGAACTTTATTGAGAAATAATTACTGTAATTGTTAATGTGATAAGAAAAATTATGTAATTTTAAGAACATATACAACTAACAACTAACAAGTGTTCATTGGTCCTCGTTGTGTTTCAAATTTTCAGCCGAAAATTATTTTCATTCCTAAAATAAAAAAAATTACCACATGAAACACTTTAGTTAATATAACCTTTATATGTTGGTGCCAACAACTCGCCGATTTTTTTTATTAACATTTTTCAATCGGAAGTTTTTGTAGCCGTACAAAAAAATTTATTATTTATTATTTTTTTTGTGTTATTGGAAAAAAAATAAAATATTTTGGATCTAAATTATTAATTCCAGTTCAAAATTCACTTCTGAGTAAATAAAGAAATTATCGTGGTCCTTATAGTATTTTCAAATTCTAAGGTACTTCATCTATTTTTCAAGAAGCAATTTATATTTTTATTATTTTAGTATTTTTCTAAAATCACTTTTAAAGAAATAGATGAAATAATTTGAATTTGAATGTACTAGAATGACCACGATAATTTCTTTATTTATCCAGAAGTGACTTTTAAACCGGGACCAATAACTCAGATCCAAAATATTTTTATTTTTCAGTAAAACACAACAAAATATTTTAATTTTTCATATAGTTGCAAAAAATTCTGACTGAAAAATGTTGATCTGAGTTATTTGTCAGTATTTCTAGTAAATTAAATTCTATAGTATTCCATCTATTTTTGAAGAAATATAAAAAAAAATTTCTGATATTTTAATAAAAAATAAAAAATCATAAAATTTTCTAATTAAATAAGAAAACCACAAATCTGAGAATTTTGACCACTGTTTCCAATGTTAAATCAAAGGAAAAACTGATTTTATGTGCTAACCGCTAAGAATTTTGACCACTGATTTACGGTCTAGAAAAAAAAAAGATGGATTGCCAAGGATCTTGACGGTATGGTTTTTTTTTTTTTATAATTTCCACAAAATTGTGGACATTTGTATTAATTTTATTCTCTGCGGTCTGAATATTTTTATAATTTTTTCAAAATCGTGAATATTTTTATTTATTTTTATTTAATGTTAGGTATTAATGGAAATCTCGGAACAACTCGCAAGTTCGATGACGAATTTTAAGTTGCTTGATTTCGTTTTTGTCCACTTATTATGGGTTTTTTATGTATTCGTTTCTACGATCGAGGTGCTTCTTAATTATATTTAACTGTGAAGAACGAGCAAGCTGGTGTTTCTTATATTAAACTATACATACATGCTTCACTTTACAGACACCAAGACATCTTTATTATAATATTCATATATTTGTTGGTCAACTCTCTGAGATTTGTATGTGAATTAACGGTACGCTACTAGATTAATTACTAGCAATGGGTATTATTTTACGCTATCATCCTATTAATTTTTTAGACTTTTCAACTCTGAATTCTAGATAATGATAGATGAGGAGGGTGCCTCCAGATATATTTATACTTCTATTTTTTAAATATTTATAACTCAAAATTTAAAATATAAACATAAAAATAAAACAGTTAAATGTCATCTATGTTATTTTGTTTATGGAGTAGAACTAAGGTGTTCCTAAATTCACCAAGTTTTTTTGTTAACTCAACTCTAAAATATATTGAATTGGTTTCAAACGATAAATCCAAAACGTTGAAATCTTTCTACCTTATGAGTGATGCATTTGCATATGAAAATTTTAAAATTTTGAATTTATTTAGTATAAAGTCAAGTGGCCAAAATTATAATGTTTATAAATTAATTTTAATGCATTCATTTTTTGAACGGCTTTTGAGCACTTGACTCTATACAAAATTAATTTTAAATTTTAAATTTTTTCCATATAGATGCATCAGGATTTGAACATTTTAAATTCGTCATTTGAAGTTAATCTGATAGGTTTTAGAGTTGAGTTCACAAGAAGTTTGGTGAAAAATCAACGTCTATAAATTATCATATTAGTACATTTTTTACAAAACTTTTAATAATAACCAAAAATAAGTTGAAATGCCATATTTTTTTACACATACATATGAAATGACAGATCATATTCAACAATTTTATTTTGATTTTTAAATTTTAAATTATTAATTATTTTAAAAATAAAAATACAATGAAGATACAAAAAATGAAGATATAATTTGAAACCTCCTGTAATTTATAATAATTAGCAACTCGTAAAACTGTCCAAAATAACATTCAAACGTTTCAGTTGTCCAATTGTCAAACATATCATTGTCAATACAGCAAAAAAATATTAGTCATCTAGAAAGATATAACTATCATCAATTAAGACCTTACGAGTCTGTCGATAATTATAAAGCTACATACTTCACATCCATTTTAGATTCTGATCTACATGCATTTGGCAGAATTCTAACCATTAATTTTAAAACAAATCAATGATCATACAATAATATACGTCATATACCTTAGATAATACGAATTAGTTTTCAAAGAAAGAAAACATGTTTCCAAATTTTCATTAATTTCCTTTTTCAAATCTTGATTATGATTGCTTTGCATAATAAATTTTAGGGCAATTTCATGTGCACCCCTAAATTTTTTTGAAATTACGTATTTTCTCTCCAAAATTTAAATATTGTATTTACCTTTCTAAATTTAAAAACTCATAAATTTATCTAATTACTCGACTTTTCTATGCAAACTCATTTGAAATATATAAAGTACCCAATTAATCATGTATTAAACAAATAAAAAAAATATATGTAGTCAATTTAAGAGAATATTCAACTTTTTTAATTGATTAGGTGTGAAGACAATTGGTCCATTTTCTTACTTGTGACGTACACATAAGTGTATGTCTAAATGTCATAATGTATGCATCACAAGTAAATAAATAAATTATTTTTTTCTAAAAAAAACCGATCAATTAGAAGACTAAATATTTTTTTTACACGAATTGAATATTTATTTTAAGAAAGGTTTAACTGAGAGAACTTCATGAGACACCCCCTTATTAAGGGGAGAGGAGGGTGTCCGATGCCCATCGGACCAGAACAGTGTTCGATGGATGGTTTCTACCGTCCGATCTACTTCAAGATCTGTGCACACGAATATTAAAGCAAACAGCACGGATATTAAAGTGATGCTCACAGATCTTGAAGTGAATCGGACGGTAGAAACCACCCATTGAACAGACTCTGGTCCGATGGGCATCGGACACCCCCCTCTCCCCTTATTAAGAGAATATTGAGAGGGCTAATATATTATTGATTTGTCATAACTGATTCAATTAAATACTGAAATTATTTTAACTGAATTTTAATTTTTAAAAACAATAACCGTGATAACAACAATCATACTATTAATATATGGGTTCCTATATGGGTAAAAAAAAACAGAGAGAGAATATAAAATGTACAAGTCTTTTCAACTCACAATGATAATGAATATGTTAATTGCTTGTTTAATCAATAAAAAAAGTATTAATTGTGAAAAACATTTGAAAAGATATTCCTAAATTGAGAGTGATGCGGTAGGCCCCGCAAGAAGCACAATTCAGATCCCGTGAAGTAACCCAATTTTGGTTTTAAATCGGGACCGTCCAATTTGAATTCGAAACAATTTATTTGGATTTGAAGTACACACATTCTGAGAATAATTTTGAATCCTGAGACAATTCGAAAGTACGGATTCGAATCAAACGGTCTTGAACCAAAATTCAAAAATTAGGTTACTTTAGGGAATCTCGGACCCAAGAAGCAAGGGGATTGGCGCCAACTCTATTGACCCTAAAAGCAAGTCGTAAGTCAATGTCCACTCATTATTAAGTGGTTCACAATTAAAGTGGGTCAAACGAGGAGTCTTTCCAATATAAATTGTCATTATTCAGTCTTCTTCTTTCACACCTGTTATTTATCTATTTGCAATGGAACACATGTTTTTTTTTTTTCCAAAATGTATGAGTGAAAAAACCCAATTGAAACCTATATTACTGATTTCATATAAATTTTGAGTTAGATATTGCTTTTCGAGAATACATAATGATGAACTTAATTTCCAGTAAACAAGTAAAATTTAATATTAATTAATTAACTTTATTTCTCCGTTCAAAACAACAATATGTATGTCTATAGAGTGGCTAAACTAGTTCTATAATTTTAAAATTTTAATTATATATATATAAATTTAATTGATTTTATATATATATATATATATAGTCTAGTAGGTAGGGCTCTATTTTATTGTTGAGATAACTTTGAGTTCAAATTACACTCATTACATTATGCATTTTAAATTTTAATTCTTCGTATCTTGATTTTCTAGTTAACTCTTTAAAGATGGCTAGTAGATATAGAGAAGGAAATACGTGACGTGATCAATATTTTTTTTTCACGTGATGTGACGTGACATGATCATACGTGAGGTGACCACATGTGACGTGACGTCAATTAGTGACGTCAATTTTTTTATATTTTAATTTAAATTGTTGAAAATTTAGGGGAAAAAATATGAAAAAGATATGAAAAAAGCTAAAATAAGTAAATAACTTTAAAAATTCAAATTACAAATATTCATTAGACTAAATTAGAGAAAATAAAACTCAGTACCACATGACTATCATCACTGAACCCGCACTAAAAAGAAAATATGAATACTTTATCCATACCAAAAAAAGTTTGATCATCTATATTTTATACAGTGACATGACGGGTTTCCCTTTGATTTGATCCCCTCAATTTCAAAGTATGATTGCCAAGTAGATATATAAAATTAGAACAGTAGAAAGGAAAAAAAGTTTCACCAAACACAGAACGACTCCATTTTATTGTAATGTAAAACTACAACTACATGATTGTAAAAATTATAAAACGATGTACATGTGATTGGAAGCAAAAATAAAATCCATCAAAAAGAAAAGAAAACTGATCGCTAATTAAGATACGTGCACTACAAAACTACCACTATTATCATCATCATCTCTGTTGTGAAAATCATCCGACAAATCTTTTCTCCTGCTGCCTTTCTTGGAAAGGATCAAAGCAGCTTCTTCATACTGATCATATCCGAAGCCATTATGAGTAGTGTTAACCGTCCGATCATACTGACTCAACCGTTGAACGACCATTTTCATTGTGGGTCTTGTGATCGGATCCTTCGAGGTGCAGTTCAAACCTAATTCAAAAACTGCTGTAATGTCAGGTAAATATTCATCATCATTTCGAATGCCCTCATCGATCATGTCAACAAGCATGCCGTGCTCTAGGTATAATCGCAATGCCCAGTCTGCCAAGGCTTCATACTCGTCTCCTTCGTTTGCTCTTTTCCCTGTTGTTAACTCTAAAAGGATGACTCCGAAGCTGTACACGTCTACCTTCTCATTGATCTTCCTCTTCCTCCCACATTCTTCAAAATGAGAAAAATGCAAATTCAAGATTAAACTTTTTTTAAATTCATGCTTACACATAACAGAATGAAATTAAATGAAATGATATAACAGAAAACCTGGTGCGATATATCCAAAAGATCCTTGAATATTAGAAACAGTCTCAGGTTCACCGGATTTCTCCAGTACTCGAGCAAGGCCAAAATCAGCAACTTTTGCTCTGAATTTCATGTCAAGCAAAATGTTACTTGATTTGATATCCCGGTGCATTATCGGTTGAGAGTAACTATGGTGCATGTAGCAAAGGCCTTTTGCAGAATCAATTGCAATGCGTAGCCTTGTTGGCCAATCCAATGATCGAGTTCCATCCATCCTCTCTTTACCGTAAAGCCACCGATCCAAACTACTATTCTCCATGTATTCATAAACTAGTAACTTTGAATCGGTACTCGATATGCAACAAAGGAGCTTGACAATATTGGCATGACGAATTTGGCCAAGTATATTGACTTCCGCGTTGAAATTCTTTTCCAAGTTACTATCCATTTTGACGTGATGACCAACAAAAATTCTTTTAACAGCCACAATTTGATCTTCATCATTGTTTAGAATGATCTTGTAAACTTTACCAGAACCGCCACTACCAATGATATTCTCCTCTTTTAACCCCTGAGTTATCTGGTCCTCTGTAAAATCAAACTTGTGGAAGGAAGTTAGCTTCCATGAAGTCTGAGTCTCATCATAACCGGTCGTTTTTCGCTTGATTTGTGCTCTAAGTAGCAAAATCCCAACCACCCCAATACCAATAAGTACAGCAAACCCAAGGGTTGCAAATATAGTAATGAGTTTCCTTGAGAGTTTATTTGAGCTGCTCGTGGCAATAGAGCACCCAGGTAAATTCAAATTGGAGCTGAAATTAGAGTCTGAGCACAGACCGGGATTGGATAGAAAACTATGGTCGAATACTTGGTTCTCAAGTGAACGTGGTATGCTACCTGACAAATTGTTTTCTGATAGATTTAGAGAAACGAGTTTTAGGTTGCTTATATTCACTGGAATTGGACCTGAAAGTTCATTATTGGATAAATCGAGAGTTGTTAGAACCGAGAGTGACCCAATTGAATCGGGTATTGAGCCTGTTAACTTATTGTTACTAAGATTTAGCATGGTAAGATACTTCCAAACCAGGATGCTTTGGGGAATTGATCCATGAATTTGGTTTGAATCTAGTGATAGTCCTTGCAAACGTGATAGTCCGGTTAAATCACTGGGGAGCTCTCCAGAAAAGAAGTTGTTTGATGCCTTAAAAACTTGAAGTTGGTCAGCAAAGGCTGGAATTTCACCTGTAAAATTATTGTTATATATTTCAAGCCGAGTGAGGTTCCAGGGTAGTTTTTTAGGTAGTCTACCACTTAACTCGTTGTCATGGATAAGTATCTGAGTAAGATTAGTAATTGACCAAAATTTTGATGGAAACACTCCAGAAAATCTATTGTTGTACAATTGGATAGTATTTAGCGTGGAGCAATCTGCGAGAGATGATGGTATCTCACCAGTAAAATTGTTATCAAATACGATAATTGATGTAAGTTTATTCGCTGAGCAAAGATGAGGTGGTAATTGACCCGATAGTCTGTTATCATCTACTTCGAAATTCCAAAGACTTGAATAGTTCCCTAAACTTTCGGGTAATACCCCAGTAAGGTTGTTATTAAAAAAGCGAATGTCAGTTAGCTTTGGCAGAAACCCAATCCTTGTTGGTATTTCGCCGCTAAGAAAATTATAGTACAAGAAAAGGATGGACAGATTTTTTAAATCACCAAAACTATCAGGTATTGGACCTGTCAGTTTGTTTGCTGACAAATCTAGCTGAGATAAACCAAGGCAACGAATAGGACCAGTGAAACTGATCTCACCCGTGAGATCATTTGAGAAGAGGAATAGTGTCTGTAGTTTCTCTAGGGACCAAATCCAACTGGGTATAGTACCATTTATTTGGTTCCATCCCAAATCAAAGTACTCAAGCTCAATAAGTTTCGACAGTGTATTTGGAATTTCACCGATTATGTTTGTTTGTGTCATCCATAGAAATTTGAGTCTAACCATGTTACCAAACTCAGCTGGTATCTGGGCCGGTTTAAGCAAACCATTCCAAGCAAGAGAGAAGTGCTCTAAATTTATCAAATTTGCAATCTCTCGCGGATAGGTGCCATTAAAAAGATTCCCTTCTAGGTGGAGCTCTTTTAGTCCCACTAAACTACCAATGGAAGCGGGTATATCCCCGGTGAAATTATTTTGCGAGAGATCAAGATAAGTAAGAGAAGAAGGCAATAACTTATCTATGGCTGTCGGAAGAAGGCCAACAAAGTAGTTCATGGATATATTCAAGTATTGGAGGGAAGAGCAGTTGTAGAGAAAGTCGGGGAAGGTGGCAGGGAGTTCGTTGTCGGAGAGGTCAAGGTGAGAGAGGTTCTTCAAGTGGCATATGGAATCAGGGATTGGTTGGCTTAGGTTTTGGTTGACGAGAATGATTCCTGAAACGAAGCCGTTGGTGCAGTAGATGCCATTCCAGCTGCTGCTGCTGCTGCTGCTGCTGCAGGGGTCGCCTGAATTAGTCGAGTTCCAGGTGACGAGAGCTGGAGGGTTGTCCCAAGTAGCCTTGATTTCGAGTAGGATTTGCGTTTCTGATTTTTCCTGGCTGTAGGAACAGAGGAGGAAGGAAGTGGATAAGAGAAGTGAGAGGAGGAGACTGATGAATTGAGGTTTCATTGTAACAGTCTAACAGAAGAAGAAGGATTAGAGAAGGTTAATGATTGCTTCAGGTTCGTTGCCTTAATTTATAGTTTAACAAACTCTCTAACGAGTGTGCATTTTATAGTCGTCGGTCTGTAATTTTTATTTAAAAAGAAAAGGAAAAATTATAGTCGTCGGTCTGTATTCTGTAATTCTGTATCCATCATTAATATGTCATTTAAGTCTTGGGTGTTTCCAATGACCCGGATTCAATGTATCAATTTCAATATAACGAGAAGTGAAAAGCTTCACCGATTCTCCCTATTCTACTGTATTCTGCGCGAATAGATAGATATGAAACTTAAAAGAAGAATAAGTGGAGAGTACGTAGTGCGTGCAGAATTATTTCAGTGCCCACTTGATTGTTTAGTGAAGCCTTTCTGCATCATTTTTAGCTAAATAATTAACAATACTATAAATATCGCCGGAGTCATATATAACTCATAACTGATAATGTGTTTGTTTTTTTTCCTCAAAATATATTTATATTTGTTGAAAAATATTTTACCTTACGTTATTAGGATCAAATATTTTGAAAGTTGTATTTTTATTTATTTGACCGAAGTCTAGTCATGTATATATTGAGTTATTGACCACCTGAAGGTAGAGAAGGAAATTTGTCACGGCGTGACTAGTCACGTCACGCAACGTCACGTCACGTTAACGTCACGTCACGTCACGTGTGTCGATTACGTGACGTGACTCGCGTGACGCGTGATGTGATCATTCGCGTGACGTGATCACATTCTAGTGAAAATATACGTCACGTCACGTCACGTGATCACGTTACGTCACGTCACGGTATGAAACATAGAGTATCCAACTTTTTTTATATGTATAGAGTATTCATATTTTTATTTTAGTGTAAGTTCAATGATATTGGTACTCATGTAGTACTGATTTTTATTTTATTTAGTTAGTCTAATGAATATTTGTAATTTGAATTTTTAAAGTAATGTCAGATGCAACATTTCCTAAAAAAAATAATCTTTACAATATTATTTACTTATTTTAGAATTTTTTTATAACTTTTTTTCTAAATTTTCAACAATTTAAATTAAAATATAAAAAAAATTGACATGACTAATTTACGTCACGACACGTCACGTCACGTATTGTCACGGCGTGACTACGCGTGACGTGACCATTCGCGTGACGTGACCATCCGCCACCATTTTGATCACGTCACGTCACGTCACGTGAAAAAAAAAGTTGATCACGTCACGTCACGTCACGGCGTGTCACGTATTTCCTTCTCTACCTGAAGGCCAAAATCATTCACTTGATCCTTGACTTGTAGATACATTCTTTTTCTTTTCTTTTTCAATATGTGGGGATCTATACTCCTAATTGAGTGATGAGCAAAAAAAAATAATAATAATACAAAATTTATTTACAATTTACAAAAAAAAAAAAAAAATACGTTGTACCTATAAGTTAGATGCATGGTTCATAAATGAAATCTACAGTTTACTTTCAAATGAAAACCTGGATATATAGGATTTGTTAATCTTCTACTGGAGATAAAAAAAAATATAAAAAAAATATATAGGCATAGGCACTAGCAGCCTAGCAGGAAGCTAATTCTTTTCTTTAGGCAGAAAAATGGACAGAGAAGTAAGTCTTACTCCACAAACAAGCAAGAACATATTCCTTCTACTTCTACTGCCTAATTCATATAAATGAGATGCTACATCTTTTGTGTGTGAGTGTGTGTAGGAGCTGGCACTTTTCAATGTTGCATCAATATTTAATTTCTTTAATTTTGTTTTTTTGCCTAGGTGGACCATCTCAATAATTATCTACCTAAACTTGATAATATTAATATATAATAACATGTAAAAAACAAAACTAATATTCGGATGTGTTTCATCTGGGACATGACTAAAACTGAAAAATAGGTACAAGATATCTTAATTAAATTAGGTTTAAAAAAGTTAAATAGGAGAATCAATCATTCATTTAGTAATTAAAAAATTATCTTTTATATGAGAGGTCACATGTTAAAAATGCAATTGAAGGATTTTTGTGAATATTTGAAGTTAGGAGTCTTGATTTTCATATTTAATATAAGAAAAATAGCATTTAGTATAAAAAAAAATTAATTTAACCTACAAAGTTGTAACTGTAATGTTAGGTAATATATTAAATGGAACTAAGTATTTATTTGTACCACCCCAGACTAAAATATATCATGTTTGAATTCTGGTTGATGTTACTCTAAATTTAGTCTTTTAGTTGAATTAATTCAGATGTTATACAGTTGATATCAAATGTTGTCCAATTCTAGATCTGTTTAACAAAAATTGGAAGAGGGATGAATGTGACAATCTGATATTAATAGTGGATAATTTAGTGATAAGAGGATGGGAAATGGAAATAGATGTGTCCTCTGTAAAAGGCAGGCAGAATCAGTCCGACATATATTTCAAGATGGCGGTTACAGCAAAACAGTGCGTTGTAACTTACAAAGGACAAACATAAATCTGGCACAAAATGGATTTTTTACAAGAGGTGAATAACAGAGGGCAATATTGGAATCGAATCAAAAAGAGGTTGGACAAATACAGGTGATGTTCTGCTTTGTATTGTGGAGGAAGCGGTGTGCCAGAATATTTAGAGATGAACAAAAGGCCCCAGAAATACTGGCAAATGAAATAAGATGAGAATATAGGAGTTTGTTCCTGGAAAGTCAGACACACACGGGAGAATAGAGAACATCAAGCTTCAAATTTAATTTTCTGTTTTTTTTTTTTTTGTTTGTTTTTTGCTTTTATGCCTTATGCTTTCTGCTATTTTTACTTTCCGTTTCAGGGTTTTAGTTTTTTTTTTCCCCCTTTTCTTTATTAACTTTTAGGTTTTTAATTTAATCTATATCTTTTGACACACCATGTGTTCTATTAATGAAATATGGAGGCTAGACCTTCACTTTTCTTTGTCAAAAATCAAGCAGATTCTTTGTTTCTTTTCAAATTTTACTTATCTAGAGAATCAGATTCAATAATTAATAATTAAAAATTAATTATATATGTAGTTATAGCTTGAAAACTCGGGGGCATTTCTTAATCACTAAAATCATATTCCTTACTTGATACCTGCTGTACACTTGAAAGCAATTGCAATTACTGGTCCGTTTCCACTAATTTAATTTCGTTATGGCAACATCGCGGGACCAAACTATGTTAATTGTTAAATAGCATGGTAATATGGTGATGCTATCATTGTAGTTAGTAAAGATACGCTGGTGGAAATTTCCAAAGCATCTATGGGGTTGAATTGATTACCCCTCCAATTGGGAACAAAGTTCTGATGATGATAGAGAAACACGAGGACGACCACCTCAACTCAGTCAACTAAAGAATATTTTGAAAGAAATGTGTGCCAATGACAATTTTTATGTTTTTTCTTTCCATTTTCTCCATCACATACTAGTCTACACTCTCATATAATTAATCAAATCTTGATGGATACTTCGGATGCCGACATTTTTATTAATATCCAATATTAAATAAAAAAATTCAAAATGTGTCATCGAACATATTTATAAAAATGCTCAAACAGATTAAAAAATAGCAGGTTCCAATTTTTATTCAAAATCGGCCCGATTATCTCTTTTTTTTTTCTTTTTTAGAAAATATTATGATTTATTAATTATTTATATTGAAATATTATAAATATTTCTTTATATTTCTTTGAAAAATAGATAGAATGCTATATAATTTGATTTATTAGAAGTACTACAACAAATAATCCGGATCAATTTTTTTCGGACCGTATATTTTGCGCCTATAAAAAAAATTAAAATATTTCTTTGTGTTATTGAAAAAAAATAAAAATACTTTAAATTTGAGTTATAGATCCCGGTTCAAAAGTCAATATAATAAACAACTAAATCATAACATTTTCTAAAAAAAAAACAAAGAGAGGGAACCGGCCAAAAAACAACCATTTTTAATAAAATTTGGGACCAGTTATTTTTTGGCCGGTTTAGACATTTTTATAAATTTTTAGCTAACGTGGACACATTTCTAATTTTTTATTTAATATTGGATACTAATAAAAATGTCGGCTTACCATGGCTCTTTTGAGTTTTGACAAATACCTTCTACTATCACCAATCATACATATATATATATAAGGATGGCAAAAAAGCCCGGTCGGCCCGGTAATCCCCGCCCGGCCTGCCCAGAGGCCCAGTCGGCCGGCAATGTGATGGGCCAGGTAAGGCCGGGCCTAAAGACGGGCCAGGCCAGGCCTGGGCTTAAGTCGAAGCCCACAGACAGCCCGTTGGGCTTATCTGATTTTCTGATTTTCTGATTTCTGATTTTCTGTTTTCTGGTTTTCTGGTTTTCTGGTTTCTAGTTTTCTGGTTTTCTGGTTTTCTGGTTTTCTGATTTCTGATTTTCTGTTTTCTGGTTTTTTGGTTTTCTGGTTTCTGGTTTTCTGGTTTCTGATTTTCTGGTTTTCTGGTTTTCTGGTTTTCTGATTTTCTAATTTTCTGATTTTCTGATTTTTGATTTTCTGTTTTCTGGTTTTCTGGTTTTCTGGTTTTCTAGTTTTCTGGTTTCTGGTTTTCTGGTTTCTGATTTTCTCGTTGATTTTCTGATTTTCTGATTTTCTGATTTTTTGGTTTTCTAATTTTCTGATTTTTGTAGGCAAAATAGCGAGCAGGCACGGGCAGGCCTGGGCCTGGAGGAAAAGCCCATTGGGCAGGCTAGGCCTAGATTTTCAAATCCGGCAGACTGGGCCAGACAAGCGGGCCATTAATTTTTTACGGGCAGACCAGGCCTAGGCTTGACAAAATATCCGTGGGTTAGGCCCATTGCCATCCCATAAAGGATCTGTATCCTCTGTATTACTACGTACAGAGGATGGGTCTCACTTTATGGTTTGAGATTAAATCTCATCCGGTTTGAGATTCGGAGAAATAGAGGCAGTATTAATTATTGAGCTTGAGATTCGTACCAAGTTAAAATGAATGGTCCGGATTTAGTAATTGTAAAAAATTCCCTTGTGCAGTAAGAGAGAGGATGTGAATTCTCATGTTTTTTTCTCTCTCCAGTACAATGATTAAAATCAATTTTTTAAAAGAGCAGTTTTGGCTTCATTCAGTGCATCTAATATAGAATCAGAATAGCACATTAGCACTGCATATGATTCGCACGTTGTATGAAGCTAAAACTGATCTGTTAAAATTCATACCCCAGATTTAGTTTTTTTAATGTCGAAAGTAAATTAAATAGAAAGATAGATCTTAAAACTGGTCTTACTATTCATTGAAATATTATTTAATTAGTCATTTTATAGTTATTCTCACATACGTTCTTAGTAACTATAAAGCGGTTTTAATTTTATATACCTTAAAAATATTTAAAATACTTCTGTTTGAGACCTTGAAAGAGTTTAAATAGTATAATCATAGCTAAAACATTTGCAAAACGCATATAATATGGCAGGATAATTTTAGCATTCTAGAAGTGTGCAAATAATCAATATCTTTTCCACAGAAACTGCTCTTCATTCTTTGAACATATTCCAACGATTAAAATGATTAATTAATAACTGTGCGCTTCAAATATTTATATCAATTACAAGCTATCCTTAACAATAAATTAAAGTTAAGTTGTAGCTAAAAGTATAATAGTATTTAATTAGTACATGATATATAAATAAAAAATTTAATGCTGATAATAAAAAATAAAATTAATATTGAATAACTTGTAATTAATTAAGGAGAAGTGAGAACCATCTATTTTTTTTAATTTTAGTAATTAAAATCGGCTGTTACATATGTGATATTTTTGGCAATTTCTTTCTCATTATAAACAATCATATAATTATTTAAGAAATAATCCTACATTCTAGTAGATATATAGCCTTGTCTTAATAATCTCTGTCGTTCAAAAAGCATGATCTATAATTACTATTAAATCAAAAGAATTTAAAAAAGGTGGAAGAGTCCGTCAAATAGATAGAAAATTAATGCGTTTCTATTTGACCCGTGACAACCCGATTGTATGCATGCACTAGAATGTAAACAATTAATAGAGAACCCTGACAACCCTGGCCCTCCCCTGTCTCCGACTGTGTCTGTTTCATATGATAAGGCCATGACTAGTTGTTGAGAAATGAAACTATATATGTATGCTTCGGTGAGAAACCAATTATCTTAACGATGGAATTATATTTGTCATGTGATGTTTAATATATCATTCATTACTCGCATGAACTGTTCGGGTGATGACAAGAAATATCTGTATGTGGGACATGCATATTGAGTTATTATGATATATGAGAATGAGAAGGAATAGTAATAAAAATATATATTACTGTTATTTGCCTGTCAAGATCAATTAATCCCGATTGTATGCATCTAGCTACTAAAGAAAATGCGTTTCTTTTGGTGGAAGTTGTCAAAATCTTCTTCTACACTTCACTTGCACAATAAGAAAGAACTATCTAATATCTGTTCTTCCAAAACTAGCCAAGAAACATATCCCCCGTGAAGGATGTATTGCGGATCCGAGGACTGCAGAACGATCCATGAACAGGGGCACACCCCCGCCCCCCATTTTGAGTTTTGTCCCCACTGGATGTTTGAATTGTAATTTGAGTTAAATTTAGGATTATAATAATTTCATGAATTATGATTGATAATAAGAATTATAGGTTAAAACATCAGAAATTACAAGTCAAAATATTGGAAAGTATAAATTAAAGCATTATTTTTTATCGAGTATCTAATTAGTTAATGGATTTAAATCTGATTAGCTATTTAAACCCGATTCAATATCCCCCCCACGGAAATCCTAGGTCCGCCCCTGTCCATGAAGAAAGCTATTTTATGGCTTCAACATTGTTGATTTTGTTGTTAATTTCTTTGGAGTTGTTGTTTAATTGTCTTTATTTTTTTCTGCACAGACTGATAGCCTCTATCTTAGAAAAAAAAAAAAAAAAAAACAGAACCTAAATGTAGAGAGAATTCAATGTAGAAAATTCTAAAAGAAAAGAGAATTAATTTCCACTTTGTCAATCATAAGCGAATATAACTGTAATTTTTTTTTTTTTTTTTTGTATTCCTAAATGTGTAGATACAGAGCTTTAGAGGACGCTAGTTGAATGGTCTAAATAGAAATTTTGACACTTCTATTTAAATTGTCATATGTTAAGACAAAGACGTATACTTATTTTATTTTTTTGAAGTAGAAATGTGGAAGTCAAGCTCCCAAATTCCATTAATCAGACACAAGATGTGTCAATTGATAAACAAAGTAAAATAAAATAAACAAAAGAAAGAAAGAAAAGAAAAGAAAAGAAAATAAACAAACTGACAAACAGAACACACTAAACATCCTCTAAGATAGCATGTCCTGTCCTGGGAACCAGCTTTTGAGCTCATTTCTTATTTTTCTGCAGTCCCACTGTCATTTCAAAGATTGTGCTCTGTCTATTTACGAGTACTAGCACCTGCCTAGTGTAAGAGCATACATGAAACAGATGTGGTCCTGACTCCTCCTGCCTCCTGCATAGTTGGCACATATTTGGTATAGGCCATCCTTTCTTAACCAAATTATCTACCGTTAAAATTATGTTATTTAGCATTAACTAGCAAAAAATCAGTACTCTGTGGGGTGCCTTTAGATTCCAAAATAGCACTGATCTTCGATTTTGTGTAAGGCCCCTGCTACGCTGCTTGGTAGTATGAGTTGACCGTGAATTGCCCATTACAGGTCCATTTCCATATCGGTGTATTCTGTTGGTCTATTATCACAAGACGTACACTTATGATCGATCAAAAAACAAGATGAAGAGTTATGTTGCATCCATGTTATAATAATATGTGTAATAACTGTTTCTCAAAAAATAATATGTATAATAACATATACACAAATATTAGTTTTTAACAAAAAAAATATGGCAGCCAAAATAAATAAAAAAAAGTTCTATACCGAATAGCTAGCCAGAATAGCTGGCTAGCTATTCGGTATATGGCTATTGTACGGAAGGCCACAAGGTTAGTGTTGAAAAAATTATGACATACAAAGTACCTAATAAGTTATTTGGTACTCCATAGATTTAAATGGACAAATAACCTATTCACTGCTTATAGTTTTTGTAAAAAAAAAAAAAAACATCATTTTGATTCCCTAACTTGTGGTTTCGAAATTATGATTTATAAAATAAAATAAAATAAATCGGCTCTTAAGCCGTTAGGGATTGCAGCGACTCACCCCCTTCTTTCAGTAGCCGCTGCTCGAATGAGGCTTGAGTTGTTGTTCCAGCAATATCTCCTGTAGACATTTCTGCTACTGCTACTGAGGCAGATGTAGATGTACCAGAATATTAATTTGTTAACAAAAAAGCGATTCGGTAACATCCAAATTAATGCCACCAACGTATATTTAATTTTATCCTTGTAGGAACCCTCAGTAGGTGATTTATCCAATTGCCAGTAAATTAAGCATCTTCTTACCCTTGACCCAATTAGATTGCCCCTATGGCCTATGGACAGGAATAAATGTGGAAATTTTTAAATTGCGTGTCAGTTGGTTTGGAAGTTTCTTCAAGTGATTCAAATTGGTAGGGTAAAACCAAAGGAAAGACTCAGATAGAAAAAAAAAAAAAAAAATGAGTTATATTCTTCCAATTTCATCAACAATTAACAACACAAATGAAAGCTTCCTAGCTTATATTCTGCGAGTTAATCACTGGTCTAATAAAATATATAGAACAATTAACACGTAATTAAAATATGTTTGGAGAACTGCCTAACGACAATCTCAGATGCCACATTCAGTGGCATTCTTTGCATTAATTGATTCTTTCTTTTTCCGTTCCTTCTTCACTTTCTCTGCTCTACTCGATATATCCATTACTAGGGGTGGTTTTTCCAGTTAAATGGATTAGTTCGGTTCATTTTTTAAAATCAATCTATGTAGAAGATCGTGTGTACAATTAAGAAAACCAATTGACTCGTTATACGCAAGGATCAAGAGCAAACGATATACAGTAAGTTGGCGGAAAATAACAGCATATCTTTACATTTCTCTGAGAATGAAGAGAAACGAGAAAAAGAAAAGAAAAGAAAAAAAGAATAAAATGGATAATTTATATGTTTAAAATGAGTTTTATTAGAAATATCAATGAATTGGGTAGATTTGTGAGTTTTTGAAATTTAAAAGAATAAAAACGATATTATGAATTTTAGTGGAGGAAATACATAATTTTAAGATTTTGAAGGGGATACATGAAATTTGAATGCGTATCCTCTGAGATATCTCAACTTTTGCGTGACCGATGTGTCCGGCTCCTATTCGGTGATAGCGAGGGGAACAGTATTGTTTATCATTTGAGATTCATGCAGAACGTATTTAAAGGTCAAGATTTTCCAAAAAGTCACGCAAAGATTTGAGATATTTCAGAAAAATGCGAATTCATTCATTCCCCTTTTAAATTATCTCACAACTGCACAGAAAACAATTGGAAAACCTTCACAATAAGATAATCATTTAGACCTTGGTAGTCTCTACCAACTTTTTCCAAAAAAAGAAAAAAAAAATCACTTAGGATGACAAAAATACGACTTATATATAGCAGGGATAGAATACTCAGAGCCACATGAAATCAATTCATTGACTATTTGAACTATAGAGATCTGCTTTGAAATTCGTATCAGACTAATTCAATTCTCATTCTACAATCTACAGAGTCAGATATCACACTGAATCTGAATTGAAAAGGTATGTTAATGTCATCTATATTAATGATTCCCAATAATAACACCAAGACATATCTTTTGAAAAAATCATATCGGGGGAAACCCACTTAGAGGAAACAAGCAAAAAGAAATAACCAAAAGATACATTATATTAGACTAAGAAAGGAGATTTAGCCTAAAATATGAAAGAAAAAAATATCTTAGCACATCCACTAGAGGTGGAGGTGGCCCAAAATGTTACCAGTACTTAATTTCTCCAAACATTATTATGTGTTTCATGATTATCAATGTTATTGTGGTCCTTGTATATATTAATTCTCTAGTGCTCATCGCGTCAAGTGATTAGGCGAAGACTCGTGATAACTGAAAACTACATGTGGATGCAATCTAATGATGTACTATATCTCAATTGGATTTGCTTCGCAAAAAAGAAGCTAGCTTCTATTGTTTAACAAGATAAATAGCAAAATGGCTACTAGCCTACTACGCAAGTAATGCATTAATTGCAAGTTGATGAGTCGAATATAGGTGAAATTTTCTTAACAATAGTTGGCATATCTTTTTTTTATACATAAGAGTTTGGATTATCAGTATGAGGTTTCAAATCAAGCAAAATACTTCTATAGTTGCATGAAGTTTGAGGTATGATGAAATATAAAAAAAAAATCAGTATAACTCAAGTTTCAGAATATTGAAAATATAGAACATGCAAGATTTTTTAAATATGCAAATTAAAAATAGAAAGATGCTCAAAAAATTTCTTTTTTCAATAACTAGCTAGCATGCATTTTCCTCTGTATGGCAATATATATATTAAATACATAGTAATATTTTTCCCTTACATTTGAAATATTCCATCCATATATATGTTTATTGAATTGCATGCGGCATTAAGTTTGCTTGTTTAAAATCAACACAAACTATTTTTCTTGGAAGCTGAAAAAAATCTATGAATAAAAATACCTGGCGACTTTTTTTTCTCAAATGTCATTGAACAATTACCAGAAAAATAAATACAAGCAAATAAAGGCTATACCTTATTTTTCGCCAAAAAAAATACCAGAAAAATATTTCATAGGGGCATGCATGCTACTCTGATGCGGTCTTGAATCAAGGTAATTGATCGAACATCGAAGCACATACAGTAAAATATTTATCGAAATGTTTCCAGTAAAATATGCGGGGATAGATTCTTACACATACGGTAATCATTTTGTGTGTTATGATACTGGCCACATATACGCAAGCCAATCTATGAAAGATCTCCGGATAATTTTCTTTTATTTGAGACCAGTTGGTTGATGTAACGACCCTGTACATATTTTTCTTAGTCTCAGTATATTTCTTAGTGGAACCTTTCCACTAACCCTAAAAAAAAACCTTTCATTTAATTATGTAGATAGATACACTCATTGATATCTTCACTTTGATACTGACAAATCTCCGGAGGCGGGGGTGCATTTAAGTATTTAACACTGATACTGACATCGAAACTATTGGTTAATTCGAATATAATAAAAAGTAATGTTATATCTTACACAAGAAGTTTTTTAAATCGAAGAGTTTGTTTTCATGGTTCTGAAACTCGGAATCGGAATCGGAATCGGAATCGGAAACGGGTTCTTGACCGTGGAATTGGAATCGGATGAATCGGTCGGAATCGGTCGGAATCGGCCGAATTGACTCGGAAACTTGGATTTTTTTGGCAGAAAGCCTGTTTTGCAGCCAAAAGGCCCAAAACGTAGGAAAGAATTTGTACTAAAATTATGTTAAGACAAAACATTACACTCAAATAATTCACTAATTATATAATATAATAAAAACATTAAAAATTAAACACACTTTTTATTGCCAGAAGCTATACCGAGCTAGCTGGATCATCTCATCGTCCTCTGTGAACTTATGAAGTTTGGTCTCTAATTTATATAATATAAAAGTAACTTTTACTTTAATCAAATCATAAAAAAGAAAAGAAAAAACAAACTATAGAAATGCACTAATATACTAGTTAGTCACATGCATTATTTACTGTTCTAACATAAAGCCAAATATGCTGTCTCACTTTTCTTTGGTCTACAAATATGTTGTTTTTTATTAAAGTAGTGCCTAAGAAATCATTGCATTATCTAAGCAGCGCCTAACACGTGCCTAAACGTGCAATATATAAAAACTGTTACAATTTTTTTAATTGAAAAAATGCCAAACTTGTCCAGAACTCAGCCAAACTCGGCTTGACTCAGCTAGAATCGGCCTGACTTGGCCAGAAAATAGGCTAACTCGGCCGAGTCAGACACTGTCCATCCGAGTTTTGCTGAAAAAATTGCACAGGCGAGAAACTTGGGTAAAAATTGGACTGGACTCGGCCAATACCGAGTTGACTCAGAATTGGCCAATTTTCAAAACCATGGTTGTAACAACATCCATTAGACACAAATCAAGTCCTTCATTTATTGCCATATTAATTAATTACCAAAAAAAATATTGCATCCACCACATGTGAGTATGTCTCAAAATTTCACCATTCTCATTTTGTTTTTGCGTAAATATCAATTTATATTATTCGAACTTTATGCCTTCATGTATTGGGACTACAAGCCCAAATTTTTTTAATTTGTCAAGAGAGTTTAACTCTTCCCCAATTGTGTCTTTCTATTTTGACCAATTATTTCTATATCGAAATTTTTAATAAACTTCGGATCATGATCCTCATTATTCATTATATTAATATGTAAAAATATCATTGATATCAATTTCATCTCAGTTCCTTCTTATTCCATTCATGATATAATTTATCGAGATCTCTTCATTTTCATGAATTTCATATACCTGAGTTTCTACTAGAACTCCAATATTACTTATAATTTTATTCTCTTCTGGAGTTTTATTTAAAATTATCATATCCTCGACTTGACCATTTTCATTATTTGCTCCTTTTCTTTTTCGAGGATTTTTATCTTTGGAACCGATTGGTCTTCCAAGCTTCATGCGTGTTATAATTTCATTAGTATGTCCAACATGGACATCAACTTTAATTGGAGCATTAGCTGCTGATACATGCGTGTTGAGTATTTTGTGTATAGGGTCTTGGCTATAGATATACTCTTTGAACTTTTAAATTTATAAACCTAAATACTCAAAGAATGGTCGATTGCAAGCGCACAACCTATCCTTGTAGTATAAAAGGTGTCGATCCTTGGGATAAGGGGAGATTTTAGTTTTAACTCTATTGATTCAAATTAGAATTGTTTTGTTTGAAAGTTTGCTTTAATGTTTAATTTCTAAAAATCCTAAATTAGTGGATCCAATACCCGGAGAGTTTGAAGGTTTAAACAATTAAAATAAAGAAAGAGTAAAACGAAATTAGGATTTTAACAAAGTTTGGAGAATCTAGGGGCTTTTGGCCTACAATTCCTTGTTTAATCCTATCTACTTGGTTTGTTTAAATTCATGTTTGATATGATGAGGTTTCTAACCTAATATGTTAAGAATGGTCACTTTGGTGAATTAATAACGTGCTTAGATAATTCAGACTCCACGATTAAGTCCCTCGCCCTAGCTATCTAGACCATGAAGCTCTTGTTAGTATATCATCTCCTTAGATATCGGTACTTCACCGCTAGGTCCTTCATACCAATATCTAATTCAATTCTAGATGTCCTAATTAGGGTTTGACTTTACGGTTAGGTCCTTCACCAAGTCCCTAACCTTAATTTCTATAGTTTCGGCTTAGATTACAAATTGGTTGGATTCCAATCCAAACCTAGGATATTAGCATTCATAATTTGGTACTATCCTATTGATCCTAGTCAATTTTGGTTTTCGAATCCAAAACGGGATAACTACAATTCAAGTACTAATTATGTATTTAACACAAATGATAAATCACAGAAATTAACAATCAAATCCCATTAAACAATCATAATAAAAACAATTACCCGAGTAAGATAAAATTAAACAATTTCATGCATTGACTTAAACTCTTAGATAGGAAGTTAACATCTCATGGAGATGCAAAACTTATACAGAAAATTCAATACAAAATGGCTAAAACAAAGAGAAATTGAAAGAGAAATTATTACAACCCTTACAATAATGGAGACCTCTTGCTTTGCTTCCTTTGCTTTAAGAATTCTACTCTTCTTCTCCAAATCTCAGCTCTTAATTTCACCTTAATTCCAATGGAAGAGATATGGAAGGATGGATCTCTTTGATCGTTCTTGGATGATGAATATTAGTAGAATTATCTCTCTTAAATAGCCTATTCTACACCCTAGAAATGTGGGAAGCAGTTAAACACTTGTCCCACACGTTTCCTATGAGCACTACTAAATTTGGCCTTCGAGGCAAGATCTGGCTTTCTAAATATAGCAAAACTACATTTTTTGTCATAATGCAAGCCACACTGTGACCTTTGGGGTCGCACTGGATTTTACATTCTAAATTTGGATTTTCCTCCTTCATGAAAGTTGTAGATCTTCTCGTTAGCTTTCCAAAAAGTGATCATATGCTCAAAACGGAGTTCTTATAACAAAGTTATGGGCAAAATACAAAATGTGTGTCGGCAGCTAAAATTTTGGCTGAGCTGAGTGCGTCCGCATTGCGCTCAAACTTTTCCTGTGCGACCAGAATGTGGTCTGCATCGAGATCCGTGCGTCCGCACTAGCACGAATTTTGATGAAAACCTTATTGTACATTTTTCAAATTGGAGAGCATCCAAAAATTCTTCTAAGCACTTATTTTGACCGTATCAAAATCCGTGCGTCCGCACTAGGCTCTGGGAAGGCTGTATTTTGCCCTTTTTTGCTATTTTCTGCAATTTAAAGCAAGCAAACGCAGTAACTTAATTCCAGGTATAATTTATGACATTTATATACTATAATACAAGATATTTAGAGTATTTTCAGGATAAAATCTAGATCGAACATGTGTAAATGTGTATATATTTTATGCCTATCAATGTGATTTTGTCACTTTCTTTCAATCTGTGAATGCGTCTAGTAATTGATTAGCTAATCTTTGTAAATAAGTTATCTTTTGAACATTTAGTTCACATTCTTTAGTACGAGAATCAAAATAAGACAATGATAATTCATTCCAACTAATATATTTTCCCAGCTGATTGTTTTATCTCCCTAAGGTTGAGAATATTTATTCTTCAAAATGACAATCGGCAAACCTAGCAGTGAATAATTATCCTGTTATTGATTCTAAATAATTTATTATAGATGGAGATTCAAATCCAACATAAATTTCCAACTTCCTTTGAGGTCCCATTTTAGTGCGTTGTGGTGAAGTAATTGGAACATATACTGCATATTCAAAAATTCTTATATGGAAAATATTAGGTATGTGACAAAAAATTAATTATAAAGGGGAAGTTTTATTATAGCTAGCTGAACTGATGTGAATTAGTTCTACTGCATTCAAAATAACATGTTCTATTTATGTGCATGAACATAAGCTACATGATATTCAACGTCAATTCCAATAGACATGCATTGCCTGAGAAATAAATTCACCAGTATTGTCTAGATGTATTTTCTTAATTGAATAATCATAAAATTATGTTCTTTATCAAATCAATTGATAAAATAATCTCGCAAACGCCAGGTTGTGAGTTGATAATAAACATACATGTGATCATACTATTGATGCATCAATTATAACCATAAAATATCTAAATGGTCCACATAATGTGTGTATTGGTCCGCAAATATAACCATGTATATCTTCTAGAAATGTAAGATATTCATTTTGTATTTTCGCTGGTGATGATCGAATAATTAACTTTTCTTGAGAATATACAGCACATGACAATTCATTAGATTGAAGAATCTTCTGATTCTTTAATGAATGTCCATATGAATTCTCTATTATTTTTCGCATCATTATTGAATGTCCTTCTCTGAAACTAGAAAGTATAACAGGTCAGTTCAAAAACATTGTTAATGAAATATTTTTATTGTTTTTATATAAATTTTACAAAATTTTATGGGTCCGGACCAACTTTGTTGTTTTTTAATATATAAAATGATATTATTCTGTTATTTTTATTATGTTAGAATATATTATTTTATTTATTTTTTATTATATATTTTATTTTTATTTAGTATTTAATTAGTTAATAAGTTTAAATCTATAATAAACTATTTGAATTCGATTTCAGTCTCTCCTCGACAGAAATCACGTGTATGTGCGACAGATAAAATTGCAGTACCGTGGTTCACGCCTTCCCGGCTCCACTCAATTCCACTTATTCCGTTTAGACCCAACATATTCCTTAATTATTCGCCAACTTAGAGGAAGACGACCCTCTTTTCTTCCTTGGACCTTGACCGAGAGTAAACGGTCGATCGTCAATGTTTTCGTATTTGTCTGGTCGTTGGAACTTAGAAATTAAGTGCACTGAATCTCTTAATTCTTAATTATCATGCACTAGTGTCAGGTCCCCAGTGGGAATTGGGTCGGACAAAAAAAAAATTTTACTTCTGTGAATCGTGTTTTTTAGTTAAATCATATCCTATCCTATTTAATCGGGTCCCAATGGATTCTAGTTCAGATCCGCGTTCACACTAAATCAGAACTGAAAAGTAATTTTAAACCCTACACTCTAAATTCTTAAGTTTATTGAACGGGTGTTCTTTTAACAAGCTTAATCATCTCATTAGTTCTTTTTTTTTTTCACTTTTTTTAAGCTTTTTAAAATTTTTAAGCTATCGTTTCATATAGCTTAACTATTTTTTGTCAAACTTAAAGTTTTCTTAAAAAAAATACTTTTCAATTTTATTGTCGACAGGTGTTTCTTAATGCAGCTTAAAATTTAAGCTTTATATAGTTGCCGAACAATATCTCAAAGATATCTAGTCAAACTAAGACGGTCAGCCTGTTCGCAAGTATAATTTAAAAAAATGAACTCTTAAATTTCTATAGGAGATTTCAATATTTAAGTCATGTAGAATAAAGACTTATTTTAACTTTAAACAAAATTAAAAGGGTAAACAAAATGAAGTTTAAAAAAGTAATTTTAAATTTTGCAAAGGAGCATGAGTTTCATCAGCTTAGGATTTCTTAGTTATCTAGGAAATCCTAACAAGGATGCACCAAAAGAGTACTTCCACAATCCTCCTTAAGAGGGTGAGGCCTTAAGGAGATTTATTTCCCCCAAAAATTACTTTAAAGAGGCCTTAAGCCTTAAGATCAGATCTCAAGACGAGGAAATATATAACAGGCTGAAGCCAATCACCAAAGAGCTTTAACTAAACAGTTTTGGATCAACATTCAACTAAACATTGCACAGAATGTTCAATCCAAATGTCAAAATGAATGAGACGAGTCAAGCCTTCTGCCTTTTTTTCTCCCGGCTCTGTCCGGCTTACAAGGCCTAAATCAGGACAACAAATAGTTTTTTTTTTTATGTTGTATCCACAATTATAGGGCTACACAAAACATTCGTAGTTCGTGATTCGATTTGAGATTGATTCGAAAATATTCGTAAAAAATTCGATTCGAAATAGTTTGAAATTAATTCAAACCAAACTCAAACTAGACTTGGTTCGTTTGAAATAGGTTCGCGAACTGTTCTAGTTTGAATCTCGAAGTAACGTGAACCGTTGATTTTCGCTGATGACTTAAAAGTTAAAAGTTAAAACATAAGGCCGCTAAGTCATAACTCTCGCTCTCAGTTCTGAAACTCTAGACGACTTTCACCTCTCGCTCTCGGCGACTACGATCACTCTTCCTTATCGTAAAAAAGTTCGTAAAAAAATCGAAATTGAGTTCTAAAAAATTAGATTCGAAATTAATTCAAACTAAACTCAAACTGGGATAAATTCGATTCAGTTTGATTCGTTTGCAGCCCTAATCCACAACATAACAGGATAAGAACGACAACAAAGCGAAAATCGAAACAAAAAGAAATTATTGTTTTAAGAGTTGTCTGAGATTAGAGTGGAAAAAACGTGTCGTGCCGTGTCTAACACATAATGACTTTAGTCTCGTGCCGTGTCGTGTCTTGACTAAGTAAACAGTCACACGTATCGTACTGTGTCGTGACTAAAATGTTGATGGATTGTCACGACACACGAATGTCCAAATGTAGCTAGTCACATTTCTCATGTTAACTATTTTTTTTCATAATTTAGATTAGTTTATTCGAGATTCACCATTTGATCAAGACCTAATGGTTTTAATTATTCGTGACTCGTGTGATCACGTGCCGTGTCGTGCTATGACTGAATCTTTAATGTGACGTGACGTGTCATGTCGTGCCAATTTTTCAAAACATAGTCACGGCACGGGACACGTGAGTCACGGCACAGAACAATCACACGTGCCATATCGTTCCGTAGCATAATAAATTTGTTATGTGACGGAGCTAGCTTTGCCGGGCCATTTTTCCACTCTATCTAAGACGCACTGTATGTTTATTTTATTTTATTTTATTTTCTCTTTTTTTGTGCTCTTATTCTTCTCTTTGGCAATGGAAGAGTAGGTGGAACGAGTTGTAAATATAGTTATTATATTATATGTTTGTTGTGGTTGTTTTGTGTTGGCTTGCTGGTGTTATGCTTCTTCTTCTCTTCCCCTCTTGCTCTAATTATTTTTTTTACTCCAATTCTGACAAATCTCTTTCTAAGAGGTGATTGTCCTAGTTCGGTTGATTAGTGCCTTCTCGGCTACACACTTCTCTGAATAGTGACTATCTCGGTCCGATTGATTAAGTTTCCAATTCAGTATGATTCAGTGTCTTCTCGGTCGTGCACAAGGAAGGGTTCGATACACACGACCAAGGAAGGGTTCGATACGGTGTAATCTGCTAAAATGGACAAGACAAATATGCGCACAGCGAAAATAATTACTAGATTCTTATCATTACAATCAAACAATGATGATCAAATTTGTGTCCACATGATACACATACCATATGTGTGTTTATTTGTTTACAGCAGGATAATTTCACAGACATTCGTTGTCTAGTATCATATAACAGCTAACTTGTAACTTTTTTTTGAATCAATGCAATTGCATACTGGCTTTCAAAAATAAAAAAATAAAAAGCAATTTTCGTGTGAGAAAATTCATTTTTGCCTCGATTGGTCCGCTCTCATTTATTGGGCTTTTACCGGCCTGACTCCATACAGAAATAGAGGGCTCCTGCTCCAATACATAAAATTTTTATGGATTCCAATTTTTCCCCATTTTGTTAGTTCCTTACCTTGGATTCTATAAACCGAAGCCCCAAGACCCCAGAGTTCCTTTTCCCTTTCCTTTTACAGGTCTGTATTACTGCATATTCCATGCGTGCAGATAAATATAATCAGTTAATCACCTCACTCAAAAACTATTAATATATAGACAGACAAAAGCAGTTGCTGAGAAATAAATAAGTTGCCAGAAGTAACTAAAATACAATTCCAATCTACTCCCTCTTGTTATTGGAAAAGAGAGAGAGCAAGCAACGAGATATTAGTTGGAACAGAGGCTATTTAAGCAAGGAAAAGATAAAAAACAATTAGACCCCAGATGATTACATTCCATATAGTAATAATTGCAAACTAGTAGAGACAAGAATGTTTAGATCCAATTTACATCTTACATGAACTGGTAGATGGATTAAAAACAGCAATTACAAGCTTAACTAACTTTTATAATCATTTATCATTAATTGCCGGGGCTTACAATCTTCCAAGCTTGATTTTATGAACTCTGATCAGAGTTTTTAGATTTTTTAACTCAAAAGTGGGGCCTGCTTCTCTTCTATATCTCATAATAAGTTGTCAAAAGGAGTATAGCTCTTGAGTGACTTCACAATACCTTGGACAGAAGCACATACAGAGGAAACAGAAATAATAAAACAAACAGCACTTAAGCTCTGCATCCAGATCCATTTAGCACTAAAAACCCGGATCCGTCTACACTTGATGTACATCTCAATCGGGAAATAAATGGTCATGGGCCAGAATCCAATGGCTCCCAAGAAGCCAACTATGTCATTGAAGAACGGCATCGCAATTGCAAGGACAGTAGTCGTTGCAACAAAAAAGGTTCTCCACGTGATCATAAAAATGTTTATGTTGACTTTGAATTTACCGCCGAATTGTAGGGTTTTTGATGAGTTGATGAGATATGGATAACGTTTGGCCAGACATGACTCGACCATTGAGAATATAGGTTGAGAAAATACCTGGTACAGAACGATTTATTAATTAGTTTTATTGCATGGTTCTGATGATGTTCTGAGCTCAGAGATACTTGTACCTACAGGTACAGTACTGGACCCACCACACAGTGATGAAAAACTAAACTTTAGTATCATGAGCTCAAAATTTCAGAGGGAACAGAAATATACCAGTACAATAAAATGGTACTGGACTATTTGTAACATAAATTAACAAATTTTGCTATTGCCCAATAGAGTTTCTGTATTAATCATATTTTTGGTGATTGAGCTTCAGCATGTACCGAGTTAACCAAGTTCTCAGATAACTGGCCCACTATATTTTTTTCTTTTCTGGGTAAAGAAATATAAAGATAAAATATGTTACTAGTTGGAGTCTACTAAAACCCCAATTAAAAAACCAAAAACAACAACAGAATAACAAAGAAACATTTAATCATAAACGGTCAGTACATGACATATAGATGCAAAGATTTTAGCAGGACAGGTACAAAAATTAAAAGGAACATTGATGGTACTTCAACTGTACAACCATGATACATTCGTATTTTTATTAGCGGCTTCATGTTTAATGAGCAGTTACCTGATATGCACCAACCAAGTGCACGATTATGCAGGCATGGGCAATATTCACAAGCCAAAGGGGCTCGTAGAGCCCAAACCCGGTAAGGATGTTGCCGGGCGCAGAATTGCCAAAGGCGGCATAACCCAAGCACCCACAAAGAAGGTAGAAGGCAGTTGTTATGGATAAGCTAATAGAGACCGCCTTCTTCATTGTTTTGTTCTCTGGTGGTGTTGATTTCAGTGTATCCTATAATATTGAATTTTTTTTTAGTATAACAAATTTATAAGTGCTGCTGTCAAAAAGTTGGCATTTAAACTTCTATTAAAAGATGAAAGCTATGCTGAATTCATGTGTTTGTATTATAATTGTACACCAGTGAAGAAGAGCATGATATGTAGCACCAATATATATAGGGTGTAAGACACTGGTAATATATCCCCTCTTTAAAATTTTCAAAAGGTAACAAAAAGTAGCCCCATATTTCATCTCATAAGTATATCAAAATGGAAAAGAAGAGTAATTTGGACATCCTCGGAGAAAAAAAAAACAGAGAGGAGCAAGGCATTCTTGTACAGCTACTTGATATTCAAATATTTATGAGTACATATAACATAACATGGCGTATACTATTTTCTCAGAATTTAATATGATTTAAGTTTCTACATTTTCCTTTTTTAATTTAATATATTATCTCAGTTTAGCACAACCAAGACCACTTACAAATGCTTGCTTTACTCTTTAACAAGAATAACTAAAACTAAGAGTATATAATAAACCAGAAATTTACCTGAATTTCCACAAGAATCAAAGAAAAAGAGTATGCAAATGCAATGTTGCCAAGTGCTTGAAGCACAATCCAAATCTTCTGAGATGCATCCAAGTCAACTCCGACTTCAGTTCCAGTTAGTGTAGTTTTATGGGTTCCTCCTAGATACACAGAGAAAAGTCCAAATCAGATTACAACAACTTAAGAATCATCAGGTTCATGGCTGTGAATCCTACACCTAATTCTATAAGAAAATATTATGCAAGACCTAATTTTTATGAGAACAGAGGTTCCATTTTCAGAGGAAATAATTTGAAATTTCTAATTCTTTTTTCCACCAAGCGCTTGGAGTTTTGTGTAACTTCTCTAGGATTTTGGGTTTTCTTGATGTGCTTGTACTTCTTGTATTTTTTTGTACTTGTCCTTCCTTATTGTAATGAACTCTTTTCTGTGTTAATAAAATTCCAGGCAGGCAAAATCCCTACTCTTCAAAAAATTTGGAAGGGAAATGATCAAACTTTGTAGTAATATATAAAGCAGCACTAGCGGCATAATATCTTAGAAAGAAAAAATGCACAATAGGACTTGTATTGTTTTTCCTTTTACTAATGATCACTATACATGTCAGCCCAGAGGAATTGTTTAATCAGACTTACAAGTGCTTCATTATCAGAATTAAGTGTACGTTCCAGATTCGAAACATTATTAAGCTGTGGAAAACACAGGTCTGGCTATGCCTTATTAGTAAGTCTGAAGCTTCGATAGTTTCAATAAAATTTCTAGTAAACAGAACTACAATTGTTGTGTTAATCCTTCAAGTACCTGATATCACACGTGCTAAGGAGAAGCCAACGACAATGGAAGAGTAAGAGAAGGACATGACAGCAGCCAAAATGGAGACAAACCACAAGTCATGGAATTTTGGGAGCTGGGACATGAAAATTTGCAAAATTCCAAAACCAATCATGTAGGGGCTATCAGAGATCTTACAATCGGTAGCTTCGTTCCTTTTCCGCAAACAATAAGACTTGTGCATAGCCCTGTCAGTGGGATTGTTATTTATTAATTTCCACATATTTTCTGAGCGGACAGGTAATCTCATCCATGCCCAGGAGAATCTACAAGCATCCTATAGAAGTTGCTAAACATAGGAAATAGTACTGCTGCCCCAGTTTTCTTAATAGCTGCATCAGTACTTCCCTTTGTTATTGCCTCCTTTGACATGAAGGAGCAAGGAACAATTTCTTGCAATACAAACAGAAATTGTGGGGGGGAGGGGGGAAGTAGTACGTAAATTTCTCAAATTCTAAAGGCATACAACAGATATTTCTCCATTTTCAGAGGCGCATATGAGATATTCTAAAAACAAATTAAATAAATAATGGAATAAAATGATACTTTGAATAGTTGGTTGACCTTACCCTGCACTAATGGCTGCTGTTATTGTGTACCCTATTGAGGTCCCGTATAAATTTGTGTACTGACAAATAAGGCATAGCCAGACCTGTGTTTTACCTGCATATACAATTTATAGAATTTAGAAAGGAAAAGATTACCAAGATGAACTACAGATGAAGAATCAAATTACCTAAGCTGGATTTAACAGCCTCCACGTATGAATAATTACGCTTCCCCAAAACGGGATCTCCTGTGCGGTAACAATCAGCCAGCAGGTTAGAGGTGTAGAAGGTGATAGCTGAGAAAATGACAAGTGACCCAGGGCCCGCAAGCCATCCGAGCTGTGCTGTGGCCCATGCCAGAGAAAGCACGCCGGAGCCAATCACTGCAGTTATTATATGGGCACTTGCGGTGCCAAACGTCCCTACAATTTATTTATTATCACTGTGTCAAGATTATTCAACAAATTAAAAAATATATATATATATATATATTTGCTATGGATGTTTTGGAGGGAAGAAATTTCTGAACAGGATGTAAATTGATGCAAGTATTATGACTTTCTAGTTAAAATTATCATGTTCTCAAGTGAAACATATGAAGAAATATAAGGTTTGTACTTAAATTTTAAAGAATATCGCTGATTCAGTAAAGAATATCTTGGCAAAGAAGAAGAACGGTGACATGAATATAATCAGTAGTATGATAGTAAGCATATAATGTTTAACTATCTATTAACTCCAGTTCTACATTTTCTCCTTGTAGAAATGCATTGTGCTTCAACAGATAGATTACAGTAATTACTTAAGATTACAAAAGTTGAATTTATCAAGATTATGACAAATTGGATTCTAATTTGATAGATAATACGGGGATAAATGAATTAACTACAGACTTTCAGGATACACACGTTATAAACCAAAGGGGGAATTGCATGCATACCCCTCAAAAACTCCAAAATTACATATTAGCCCTCTATACTTTGAAATTAAGTATTTCCCCCACTCAACTTCCAAAACTCACAAATTTATCCATTTTATTGTCTTTTATATTAAAACTCATTTTATCTTTTATTAAAAGCATAAAAATTTATAGCTCGTTTAAGAAAAATGTCGTTTTTATATTTGATCATGTTTTGAGGTTAAAATGGGTATTTTATAAAGGGTATAATGAGTATCCGATTTTCGAAACAAAATTGGTATTTTATAAAGGGTATAATAGATATCTTTTATTTATTTTTTCTTTTAATAAAGAGTAAAATGAGTATTTTATAAATTTAAAATGACTTTTAATATAAAAGACAATAAAATGAATAAATTTGTGAGTTTTGAAAGTTTATTGATAGACATGTGTAATTTCGAAGTTTTGAAGAGCAAAATATCTAATTTTGAAGTTTTCGAGGGACATACGTAATATTCCCCCTTAATTAAATGGTTCGACCAGTGATTTGTATGACACGCAGGAAACTAACTACGACCACCACAATCATAGCTGTCATAGAAAATCTGATGCAAAGAAGCTCAAACTATTTATGTCCTGTTACTGTTAGAGAGCGTCAAGACCCGCCGTTTCTCTAGGTCAATGCCCTCCCTCATTATAATCTGCCATTCTGACATTTAATTAACGCACCACTGATACCTGACACTTGTACTCATTGCAACAAAATCAAAATCACTACAGTTTTCATAAAAATAAAAATAAACCAATTCAGAGTAGGTTCTATTTGGTTCGATGGGTGTAATGACCATTCGATCTAAATTAAGATTCGTGGGAACTAATTAAAATCCGTCCAGCTCTGTTTCAATTTCCGTGCGCTCAGATCTGAATGCTAATCGTATGGTGTTAGAGCTAATTGGACCTAAAAGTAGGTCCGATGCCCATCGAACCTACTCTTATCTAAAAATAAACCCTCCCGAGTGCGTATCCTCTGAGATATCTCAATTTTTGCGTGACCTACGTGTTCGGTGCCTATTCGGGGATAGCGTAGGGGGCCAGTATTAATTGTACTTTGAGATATTCGAGCAAAACTATTTAAACGGTTAAGATTTTCCCTAAATCACGCAAAGTTTGAGATACCTCAGGGATGCGAATTCAAACCTCTCTGCATTTAAACAACTTTTTAGCCTCATCCTATCTAGCCATCGGTGTAGCTGCCTAGAGCCCTGCACCCATCAAAGATAAGTGACCCGCTACAACATCCTACGGCATCAAAAGCCGCACGATATTCATGATCGAATTCCTCCGAAAAGGCAAGCATTTCTACTAATTCTACTATTTTTTTTTGAGAGAAATTATACTAAATTGACGCTTGAGGAACATTTCTCGTAAACTTGGAATTTTGAACGGTAAAATTGATTTTAAAAAGTTAGAAATTCTTGTATATATCGCAATAAACAGTAGAGAATAGGAAGAGGGTGGAGAATATATATATAGTACCAGTTCTCTTGGGCCTTCCATCGTCGTCAAGCTCAGTGACAACAGGCTGCATTTCGTTGTGTGCAGACCAAGTCCCGCCATTTTCGACCATCTGTAGCTCGGTTGTCATCTTTATCTCTCTCTCTCTCTCAAATCGAAGAACACCTCAAACCGAATCTAATATTTCTTTTCAAAATATATATATGTGAAATCGGACTCTCTCATCAATAACAAAATTAGAGAGTCGTATTTATCCGCTCGCTTTTGGTCTCTCACTCTGTCTCTCTCTCAACTTATTAAGCGTCTCCTGCTCTCTCTGCTCACTCGATCGCTCTCAGACTCCAATTTTCTCTTTCCCCTCGTCCTCGCTCAATCTCTCTCTCTCTCTCTCTAAAATAAAAGAATATTTGTCGTAATTTTCTCTCTTGGCTTCTCGGATAATGATCAGCAGTTAGTTATGCGGTGCTGATATAGTAGCAGCAGCATAGGAGTGTCAGACTGAACCGTACACCATTTAAGCAGTACATGCACGGTTATTTGCTAATCTGTTTTATATGCAAAATAATTCAACTCTCCAAACTGTACCCCACAAAATGTCGTCATTCAGAATCAGGGCCCATTTATTATCAGAAAACTATACCTATTCTACCTGTTAAGTGCAATTTAAAATTTTCTATCAAGTTTTGGCAGGCCTGTTGTATACTTGTATTGTTGTATCTTGATTTTCAAAATAAAAAATAACAATATTAGTATATATTAACTAGTATCGTATCTGCATGGTTCAAAGGATACATATTATAAGAGACTAAAAAAATTATAGAAAATAACATATTTTTATAAATAAAATTAGACTAATATGACAAATAATATTGTTTAAATAACATATTTACATGTAAATAATATTTCTTAGATGACACATTAAATAACATATTAAATGACAATTATTTTTTTTTATCTTTTGACATATTTTCATAAAAAAAAAAATCAAACAAAAATACATATTAAATGACAAATAACATTCAATAAATGATATAAAAAATAGGAAGCAATTAAAATATTTCATAATCAATAATCAATCAATTCAAAAATTCTTTAAATAACATTTAAGAAATAGAAAAAAAAAAATCAGACCAATAAAAAAGATAATACAATTTGTATGTGCCAAGTACGTGTCTAAAGAAATTTAAACTTCTACATATAAAGAAACATAAAATAGATGTATAGAAACAAAATATTTGATTGGAGGACTGATATTCAATCTGAAATTTATTTAATTTGAAATTACTCACAAATCCTAACTATAGCAATAGACAGATCCATCCATGAATCCAAACGCTGCAGAGCCAATTAATTAAAACTTTTGTTTATTTTTTTTCACACTTGAATCCTGCAAGGTTACGTAAAGCAGTGCTTATTTTTATATACTTGTTATTTTTTTAGATAAATTTAAAAAAGTATTTATAAAGAATAAAAATATATTGATTATAAGATAAATTTGTATAAGAGAATGGACAGGAGATGAAAAGATAAGACCAAATATGATTTATCCAAATAACAAAACTTGCTTATTCTTATCATATCCGAAAGATGGATATGATAAGAAACTTTTTATTATCTTTATCGAATAAAAGTATGAGTAAGATTGTTTGTTTTCGTTAGCTTATTAAATTAGAGTACAAATAACAGTCATCATTGTGTTTTCGATAACTATATAATATTTATTATTATGATGAGATTAATTTATACAATATTTTATATAGTTTTATTTAATTGATAATTTAGAAAGAAAAAAAATGGATCAATATTTATATATTTTATAATATATGTACACGATGTGTTAGAAATAGTATATTTATTTATTTGTTATATATTTTGTTAGATTACAAGTACTTGGGAAATTATTATTTTTTATAAGTATTCTATTGCAGATGATCATGGTCATCTTTTTTCTTAGTGGAAAGATGTATTAAAGGATAGATTTTTAATTGAGATTGAGACTTCCTGGCAAGTAGGTAATGGCTATCAGTTAGATAGTTAGATAGTGGGTTGATCAATGTCCACTAAGTTCTATGTTTCCTAATAATTCATCATTACCTACAATTAGCATATCTTGGTTTCACAGGTGTTTTCCAATAATGGCTTAAATTTAGAATTTGCTAGACAGTTGACAGGTGTTTATCTTTAAAAATGGACAAATTTAATTGCTAAATTTCAATTTTTTTTTCAACTTTCTAATAATGCTGATAGTATCATTTGGCGATGGTCTTCTAAGGGTGCATTCTCTATGCATTCCTTATACTCTTAGTTGGACTATGGAGGTATTTCTAATTTTGAGTTTAAATCAATTTGGAATGCTAAAATACCCTTCAAAATATATTTTTTTTGTGATTAGTAAAAAATAATAGGGTGTTAACTAAAGATGACCTTCTGAAGATAAGGTGGCAGGGTGATACAAGATGTGTCTTTTTTCTGAACCTACAGTAGATCATTTGTTTGTTCAATGTACAGTTGTGCGAGAAATTCGGCAATGGATTGCCGATTACAATATGTTTAATTTTGCTTGTGCCTTCACTCATGATTTGTGGGACTTAGATAGAGTCATTCTTATGAAAGATCCAAATATAGTTGAAATTATACGAGGAGCGTGTTCTTTGGAATTTTTGGCTCGAACAAAACAGGTTGATTTTCAAAGAGGGCTCTTTCAAATCTGTTCAGAGCTTAGGAGTACATATTGTTGCTATAGCCAAGTTTTGGTGTTAACATCAGAGGTATGATGCACATTCTACCGAAATTTTTATTAATATACAAAAGAAATAATAAATTTAACAATCTATACAATGTTATGATGAAATTCAAAATCTACCGAAACCGATGACATTGTCATCGATTTCAGAAGATAGAACCAGTGACAATGTCAGCAGTTTCAGCCTCAAAATTCAATTGCCGGGCGATAACTTTGAGTAATATATTTATGCACAATTTTTTTATACAGGATGCACACTTTTTTATGCGAGAATTATACCAGATTAAAACAACGAACGACTCAAATTAAAACACTTTTTGAGTAATTATTACAATGTTTTCTTAAATTTTTATTTTTTTTAAAATAGAAAGATCATAATATTTTCTATATTTACCTAGAAGTGACTTTTGAACCGGGATCAATAATTCAGATTCAAAGCATTTTTATTTTTTTCCAATAACACACAAAAATATTTTAATTTTTCTTACAGCCGCGAAAAGTCTGATCTGAAAAATATTGATTCGGGTTATTTATTTAAGTCTTTCTAATAAATCAAATTATATGGTATTCTATCTAATTTCAAAAAGAATATAAAAAAAATTCTAATATTTTAATATAAAAAATAAATAAATTATAATATTTTCTAATTAAATAAAATAATTAAATGAAAAATTATTTTAAATTCAAATTGGATGAATTGGAAGGCTAAAACCGATGACATTGCCATCGGTTCTAGCTTCTGAAACTGATGAAAATGTCATTAGTTTCGGTAGATTTCGAATTTGATTAGAACATTGTATAGATTGTTAAATTTATTATTTCTTTTGTATATTAATTAAAATTTCGGCACATTCTAACTTACAACTTATGCTTCCTTTTGGTACTAAGGTTCTGTCAGAAGAAGGTCTTATGCCTTTGATGATAGATGGACTGGATATAATCCTTATGCTTGGGCAAGGGATGGATTCTACTGGATGCAAGATGATATGCTGTTTTGGAAGACCTTGCAGACGAACAGGATTTAGTAGTTTATATTTTTAGAAGTTTCAGGGGTCTTGGTGCTTATTCTGTTTTTGTTGTTGTTGTTTTGGTTTATTTTGTTGTTGCACTGTTTGCAATTTTTGTAGTTCATAGGTATTTTTGTAAAATACCTATGCCTATCTTTGTTCTGTTTTGTATACTAGTATGAATATTTGTACCAGTTTCTGCTAATTAAATTTTGTATGACTGATTTTCATTAATATGGAAATCGGTGGGTTGTTCCCACTGTTATAAAAAAAATTGTTAGATTGCATAAATATTAAATTATTTGATTTTTTTTTCATTATTTATTAATGATAACGGTAACGGCAAGGTACAGATATGATTAATGTTCATTTTAGACAAATATCAACACAAAAATGTCTCCCCATGAATTGTATCAGACTCATTGACACCCCAAACACTCTATTAATCTGTTGGCACGTTAGTGGAAAAAAAAAAAACAACGTGTGCATACAAGTGATCGATATATATATATATATATATACAATAATAATAATTTTGTATGTTACAACAACATGTACTTGAGAAAGGAAGATATATATAGAAAGTAACCAAAACAATACCAGCTGTTCATCAGCTGTCTGGTACGGGTACCCTGTTCGATCGGGTGTTGAATATAAATCATAAATGGACCCAAAATATGCAGCCATGTAGGTGGGTAGCATTGTGCCTCCTTCGAATCGGGCAATATACAGCCTACTTCGCAAACAAACAAAATAATATAATACTATACAAACACAACTCAAGATCAAATAAGTTGGCAGCTATATATGTCACATGCATGTGTAATTGCCAACTAAATCAGGGCTTAATAATTTATAACATTATTTGAGTCTGTCTGATTGGCATTAGAGCCGTTTATTGCGCTTTAAGATTTGTGTTTCCTCGCTTTAAGTTCATTTCCTATGCACTCATCCAGTACAACTTAAATCCGTTAATTATTTCTTGAAAGTCATCATAATTTCTTATACATTGACCTACTAATTAAATCAAATTATAATATTCTTTTTTAATACTAATTTTCTAATTAACTACATGTAGCTAGTCAAAATGAAAAGCATTCAGCTAAACCTAGAGAGAGGTGGTTAAGGCAAATTCCAACAGAAATTGAAATTCATTTTCACTTGACTTACAATTGATTTGGCAACAAAATATATTCAGATTTGAGAAAAGAGAATCCATATTGCGATTCTGGTATTTTGCATTTGAAGAAACAAACCAAGGTTATTTTACCCAGCTGTTAAATGTCGATTCTGGTATTTTTCTAAAACCATATATACTGCCCATATACGGTTATGCGTCAATTTTTGTCATTCCCCCACCCCCCCCCCCCCCCCCCCCCCCCCCCAAAATCTCCTCTCCTGACTGTTATATGTCAATTTGAGTATCCACTGTTTAGATAAATCTGAGCTCGCACAGATATTTACTTTTCAGCGTGTAATTACCAGTTCAGGTAACCAACAAAAAGATACCAGTAGTCGATTACTCAAATTTGCTTTTTAGACGGTCGAGATATCCATATAAAGGTAATTGTTATATTCAAGGAAGCTATATTATATTTAAGCATAAAATGCTAATTAAGCCTCGCTTAAATTCAACTTAATTTACAAAGAAGTAATCCTCACTTTGGCAGTAATTACTCGATTTACTTGCGTAAATAATTAAGCTGATATTTTTTTTTTCCCTTATTTATCTTTTGTCACATAAAATTAACAAATCAAAGGCAGGAAGAAAACCAGACCGCTACAAATAATATGCTTCATTGAAGCAAGTACAACTGCACAATGAAGGCCCATAACTGAAGCTTGAAATACTTGGCCCAACTAAAATGCAGAAAATACACTAGTACAAGTATTAACGAAAATAATTAATCAAGTTGTTACCAGTTCTGTCACGGCACGGGTATTGCTAAACCAATTTTTCTAACATTATTTATTTATTATAATTTATTTTGCAATACTTTCTTATTTTGTTAGAATCATTCTTTATTATTTTCTATGAATTAATTTGAAACTTGAAAAAATTAATTAAACATGATAAGTCATGTCACGTGTGGTCACAACATGACCATTCGCGTGGTGTTTGTCATTCACTATTTTAGTCACGTCACATGCAAATATATTTTTTTTAATATCATGTCGTGATCAAGTTATGGTGTATTTGTCTCATCACGTTGTGGTTTTTCTTTACTAAGTACAAGTACATTTATTTTATGAGTGAGTCTATGGTAAGTGTTATGGAGATCAAATTTGTTCAAATTTCAAATAGCTGATTCAATCAGTTAAACATAATTTCCATATGAAAATATACTTGCAGATCAAAGTGTGTGTGTGTGTGTGTGTGTCTATATATATATTAGAGGTGCTACTTTTACCCGATTATCCGGAACCGATCCGGAACCGAACCAGAACCGAACCGGAACCGACCCGGATCCGGTTCATTTGGGTAGGGTATGATTTAAAAAATATAACCGGTTAAATTATGGGTACGGTTACAAATTTAATAATTTAATATTCGATCTGAATCCGAACCGGAACCGATGTTGTAATGGGTAGGATATGGGTTTGATTTTATTATCCGACCCATAACCGAACCCGACCCGATACCCGTATAAATACCCGATAAAATATATATTAGTTTTGCATATTAATTTAATATCCGATCAACAAATGTCACACCACTCCAATAATCTCGTTTGCATATTAATTTTTTCTATAACATTTATTGCGTTGGAAATTTAGTGCATATATCATTTGCCATGTATCCTCCCCATAATTATGGAAATTTATTGCTTGATATGTCATTTGTAATAAATCTCATTAAAATTAAAAATCTGTCATATATCCTTATTCCTTCTTGATCTCTTGTCAACCAATATTTTACTTTCTAAAAATTATATCGCTTCTTCAATCTTTTAATTTCAAGAACAATAGTATTATTATTTATGAACAAGAACAATAGTATAATTTTTATTTTGCAACATCCTTTAATTTATATTATAATGATTTATTATGTGAGATGCTGAGATGTTAAGAAATTATAATTATATTTAAATGTAAATGATTTCTCAAATACTTAGGAGTTGTGACATATACCCGCTCCGGATCCGGAACCGCTCTAGATCCAGACCGGACCCGATAATCTACAAACAAGTTATGGGTATCTATCTACCCGGAACCGAAAGACTGGACCCGAAATATCTACGGGTAGATAGGTATCCGGATCCGGACCCGACCCGATTTGAAACATATAAGTGTATGGATTGAAATTTGGACCCGAACACTTTTATGGTACGGATTCAAATATAATAGTATCCGGACCCGACCCGACCCGATAGCACCTCTAATATATATATGAGGGATCAAGTTACAACAACGGTTTTTTTTCATTTTCAAAGTCCAAATCGTCGATCCAAACCGTTCAACATGATTATCTAAATAAAATATGCTTCCAGATCAAATTTTATATTTTTTTCTAAAATGTTTACTATTTAAAAAGTATTTTACAAAAACTAGTCAAATTAAGACTATTGAATTTTGTACCCATCTTAGATAAAAAAAATTCAAAAAAATATAATATTTGATTTGAAAGCACATTTTATTTAGATAATCATGTTGAATGGTTTGGATCGATGATTTGGACTTTGAAAATAAAAAAAAATAGTTGTTGTAACTTTGTTGTAACTCAAATTTGTTGTAACTTGATCCCACCTCATATGGGTATGTTTGAATGCACCAAGAATAGCTACTGTTTTGAATAGTAAATAAGAATAGCTACTGTTTAAGAACAGTGCTAACTCAAGCTATTAAAAACAATAAAAAAGTTGTTTGGATTGCATATTTGGAATAGAGTTTGGACGGAATAGATACTGTTTAATAATTTATGTGTAAGATTAAATATAATACAATATAATATTAATTCAAATATTAAATGTAATATAATATTATTTTAAATATTAGATTAGTATTAAATAAAATATTATATTAAATATAATATAATATTAGGTTAAATGTTAAATATAATATAATATTAATTTAAATATTAGATTAGTATTAAATAAAATATTAGATTAAATATAATATAATATTAGTTTCAATATTAAATGTAATATAATATTAGTTTAAATATTAAATGTAATATAATATTATTTTAAAAATTAGATTAATATTAAATAAACTATTAGATTAAATATTATATTATATTATTTTAAATATTATATTAGTATTAAATAAGATATTAGAATAATGTAATATAATATTAGTTTAAATATTAAATGTAATATTATATTATTTTAAAAATTAGATTAGTATTAAATAAAATATTTGATTAAATGTAATATAATATTATTTTAAATATTAGATTAGTATTAAATAAAATATTAGATTGATGTAATATAATATTAGTTTAAATATTAAATGTAATATAATATTATTTTAAATATTAAATTAGTATTAATAAAATATTAGATTAAATATAATATAATATTATTTTAAATATTAAATGAAATATAATTTTATTTTAAATATTAAATGTAATCTAATATTAGTTTAAATATTAATTGTAATATAATATTAATTTAAAAATTAGATTAGTATTAAATAAAATATTAGATTAAATGTAATATAATATTAGTTTAAATATAACACAATATTATATTAATTTAATTATTAAATGTAATATAATATTATTTTAAATATTAGATTAGTATTAAATATAATATTAGATTAAATATAATATAATATTAATTTAAATATTAAATGTAATATAATATTATTTTAAATATTATATTAGTATTAAATAAAATATTATATTAAATATAATATATTATTATATTAAATATAATACAATATAATATTAATTTAAATATTAAATGTAATATAATATTAGTTTAAATATTATATTAGTATTAATATTGAAAGCAACAAGTATTATTCCATGTTTTTTGTAAGAATAGTGAATAGCGCTATTCTCGCTATTCCGAATAGCTCTATTTTTCGTTTGGATTGCCCTTGTTCTGAATAGCAATGTTATTCTAAATGCATCCAAACATACCCTATATATATATTAGAACTTCATTACTATCTATCTATCACTGCTTTTGGATCGATGGTCTAGAATTTTTTAGATCAAAAGTTGCAACTTTCCCTCGTGTTGCATCTATCATGAGAACAACTATCATAAATGATTCATGTTAGCTTTGGAACAAACAGGGACAGCTCCAAGTGTTGCATCGTTCCCCAGTGCATGTCTCTAGATAGGGATGAAAACGGAACATATATGGAGTGGATAGTGGTAAAATCATATCTATATATTTTTTATTTTTCGGATACGAATACGAATCGGATTGAATATTTATTAAAATAATATTAAAAAATATTAAAATTATACTAAAGTTCATAATATTTATATAATTATAATATGATTAACATAATTTTTTCATAATATATATTAAAATGAGGAGGGTTCCACTGCACCCATTATTTTCCTACTCCCAAATGCACCTATATCTGCACCATTTGATTCGCGTCAAAAATAGTGCAGATCAGAGCGCTGGTCAGCGTAAAAATTCATTGTCCATTACTGGACGTCTCCTGTTTCTGTCCCTCTCAGCGATCCATCTCCTTTCCAAACCAAAAAAAAAAAAAAAATGAAGCCTCCCACCTTGCCACTCCCTCCCGGACCCCTAAAACTCGGATCAGCCCTCAGACCACCCTTCGTCGCTCTCTTCTCTCTCGCACGCTATCCGTCGATCTCACACATGCACACTCTTCGCTGCTTTCTCTTCTCGTAAATTTTGGGTCTCCTCTCTCTCGGTTCTGCTCCCGTCCTCTCCTCTTTTTTGGATCCGCTACCGACCTCTCATCTGTCGGGTCTTCTCCTTTTGACCGCGTTGCATTCTCTCTTGGATCTGGACACCATGTCTTTTGTACCTCTGTTTTAATCTTGACACCATGTCTTTGTGAAAATATGGTTTGGTTGGTATTTTGTCTTCTTTTACAATTCTCCATGAAGTAGGGGGCAAACTGAAAATGTCAGAAATTAGTCAAATCATTTGATATTTGGGTGTTCTCTTGTGTTGTTTGAATTTGTTCTCACATTTTATTTGAAATTGGTGTTGGTTTGTGCTTGTACACAGGTACCGGTTAATTTAGTTGTTTTCATTTTTTTGGCTAGTTTTGTGTCTAATTGCACAATAAGGGTAATTAAAATTAAAATTGTAAATATTTTAGACAAATTGCCAAATTCAGTGAAGGGTCATGAGGTTAATCAACTCTAGTTTTGTATCTATGTTAAAATCCTCAATTTTGTATAAGAATATCTAATTGTTCCTCTAAAAAACAGGATGACCTGATGACAACCAGAGCCAATGTATAGGGAACAATGAAGACAGCCTAATACGACGGCTTTAACCATCAAATAATCGAGACAGGTGGATATATGAAGATGTAATGGATGACTTGGATGTGATGATCTTTGGTAAGAATAGTGGCACGAATGGTACTTGTATGAATGAAGAGGAGGGAAAAGAAATTTGTGTGAGATGATCTTTGGAGCTTTTAGAACATTAGTTTAGTGTCTAGCTCTCAAAATGTGAAATTGTTGGAGAATTGTAAAATTTGTTTAAGTTGGTGTTATACGTGTTAATGTGCATTACCATAGCTGATGTATGAATTATTATCATGTGTCTATTTGATTTACTTTGTTTTTTGTGAATTGTGTGCTTGAAAAGAATATATTTGATTTATAAAGTATCATGTGTTTATTTAAAATATGTTATTCTCTTTCTCTCAAATGCCATGAAATGCTTTGAGAATGTTCTGTTTTGTACTAATTTTAATTTTTGTTTATTCAAATGCTATATGAACTAGGATTGTTATTAGGGTTGTTTTTGTGCAATACTGTTGTTTTTGTCTACTTGAATGCTATGTTGTCTATACTATATGTTCTGTACACTAATCAATATGATACATGTTGTTTTGCACTTGGCTTTTTTGTCTATTTGGTATGCATGCTGGTATGCTTTATTGTTTTACACATGCTTGCTATTTTGAATGTAAATCTCGCTGATATGCTTCTTGTTTTGACAATTGTTGATAAAGCTACTTTGAGTGTATGCTGTATTTGTTGATACAGCTCGTTACAATACAGTATTTTGTTGGAAATTTTGTTGAACAACAGAGTTATTGTTACAAACTAGGGCAATTTTGATTGATGCTTAAAAAATAAAACATTAACATTATTCTCAAATGACCTCAAGAAAGCAATTGAACCAATTATTCATTAAAAGTTGTTGTCAAAAGAAATACAGAGAAGCATACATCGCATTAAAGTATGTACCACTATACAAAATTATAGAACTCTTTAACCCAAAAAAAAAAAAAATGAAACCCAAACCACTAAGCTATTAAATTCCAGTGTTCCTCTACTTGGCCGATCAAGCTCCAAGCCTCCAAAGACCCAAGTGCCTTGTCATTCTCTCTCCCTACAACAAGGGCAGTAAGGAGTCTAAGGACCTAAAAAAAAAAAAATTACAAAAGATGTAGAATGCATAAACTAAGAATCAAAATCACATCCAACATCCCAAGCAATAGTAATGGACTTTGGTGCCAAATCTCAGTACAATATCTCAAAATTATGAGAATGGAGAATAATTGTGCATGTACCTGGGCTTTGGTGCCAAATCTCTCCAGTGTCAGGTATGCATATCATCTGTATAAAGATAAATTATACACAATAATTTATTTAATTTTCATTTTTTTATTTTTGATGAAACAGATCTAACCAGTAGGAATCAAGATTTCATACCACACTTGTTCATTTTTTTTAAAATGTGTTTTTATCCAATTTTTCTCATATATAACTTCGGCTCTGTAAATGAGACTCTTGGTGCTTGTTAGTGCTTCATTTTTTTTATGTGCTTTTATTTATTATAACTTGGTCTTGCAACAAATTCCAGAAATCATTCTTTATTTTGCAAATGCTGACCAAGAGAGATAATTAGATCAACATTTATCTAAGAATTATCACAAAACATATCCAATTTATCTAAGAACTTTGGTTTGAAATGTTCCCAATATATCTGAAATTCTAGGGTTACATGTATTTTTCTTCAATCCAGATATTTCTCAAGCACAGAGATATGGAGAGAGGAAGAGAGAGAGAGAGATACATGGAACTCTTTTGATTCCTTTAAAGGCGGAAGAGAGAGCCACCGAAACGTACCAGAGTGAGGCTGACACAAGAGCAAGATCTGATAGGAGAGACAACAGCGAAGAGTGTGTGTGTGATCGACGGAGAGCGTACAAGAGAGAGAGAGAGAGCGGCCAAGGTGGTCTGAGCACTGATCCGAAGTTTTTAGGGGTCGGGAGGGAGCACCATCTGAAGTTTTTTGGTTTGGAAAGGAGATGGATCGCTGAGAGGGACAGGAACAGGAGACGTCCAGTAATGGACAATAAATTTTTGCACTGACCAGCACTCTGATCTGCACTATTTTTGACGCGAATCAGATGGTTCAGATTTAGGTGCATTTGGGAGTAGGAAAATAATGGGTGCAATGGAACCCTCCTCTATTAAAATATATGGTATATATCTATTATTCGGATACGGATAATTGAAACGTAAAATCATATCAGTATTCTTATCCACACGGATATTCGGATATCAAATATCCACATCTAATTATTTGAATATGGATGGGATGTTATCCATACCGTTTTCACCCCTATCCATAGCCGATGAAATAGTTGCTCAATTTTTTTTTTTTTTAAGGTTGCAGAAAGAACTAAATATCGCTCAAAATTTATTATAGACCTTTCCTTTTTCTGCTAATTGCAGCAAAGTTGGGGAACATTAACTGCGAATGCTGTTTGTGCAATCAGTGCATTAAGTACCTTAGGCTGCACTTATTTTGAACATTATGGTAGTTCAAATTTTGGAATAGTTTCTATTCCCGTGTTAAATCACATCCAGCAATACTTAGTTACTTACTTTTTACTCCACTTGGCATGAATGTCAATCAATTGCAATTACCATTACTATCTGTGATTTTGACTTGACATCTTACCCAGCTGTTTTCACAAAGATATTTTACATCATCTGCTGAATCACTAAGTTTTAATTTGATGGCAACTTTACTTGGCATTAAGTAACGAAAGGCCGCAATCAATTTTTGGTTAAATATTTACAAAATTAAGCTGAACCTTGTGGTTCTTTTTTATTTCATCAAGTAAATTAAGTAGTTGACAAAACCAGCGAAAGGGCTAAAATATGTTTATGCTATGTAAATTTACTTTAGCTTAGCATATAAATACATGAGATTTGAGAACCCAAGTCCTAGCATTTAACACACCAGAGTGAAAATACTGAGCTCATTACTTGATTAAAAGACCAAAAAAATGAACGATATCTAGTTAAGTACAAATCTCACCCAAAAAGAAAGCAAATATGAGACTACAAGATATATAAAAAGGATTTGTTCTTCCGACTTTAGCATTCTGTTGCTGCTCTTTTTCGGCTAGCGGTGTTTATCTGGAGAAATAAGATATATGGACGATCAATCAATACATTTAACTTCAAAGAAATTTAAAGTTTCATGACCTTGTAGAGATTTTTTTTTTTTTGTTTCAGATATAAAGTCCGGGATCAAACATTTCAATTTTAAATATTCACAAGAATTTAGCCACTGGATCAAAGAATGACTATTAAGAAAATATATATTTAGGAATAAAATATAATGCTTTTGTTTAACAAACTTCGAGCATTAAATACCTCATCTTGATAAGCTAACAAAAAAATCATAAAATAGATAAATTTTTAAAAAATAATGTTACGTAGATTATTTAGCATAAAGGTGGAGAAGGCTTACAACAGATGACACAGAAAGGTCAGAGGTCTTCAATACACGAAGCCTCTTGGCCGTGGAAATGAACATCCTTCATTTAATCATATAAAAAGGATGAGGAAAATATAAACTATGCATTATTATTTTAAGAATTGCATAGATAATCAATGCACCTACATGACCGGTGAGGGGAACAACAGCAAGCTGTCTGGTATGAATTTGGGTATTATATGATTTATATGACCAAAATTAGATGGTTGGATAGTTAATTAGCTAAAACGGGATACATACTTCCAAGGGACATCACCAACTAAAACACGGTCGCCTTCTTCATCCTCATAAACCAGTGTGTATTTGCCACTCCCATCAAGCAATCCTTGTATGTCTTGTTTCTCTTCTCCAACACTTTTCTCAATCTCACTGACTAGTGAATCTCTTTGTGCTAACATTGCAACAGCAACGAGAATATTAGTCAGAAAAAAAGTAGAAAAATTAGTGACAGTGAATAAAATACCAAGTATAATTCTTAATCTCACTGGACACGTAAGAACATGGCTAACATTACAGTGCAAAATATTAGTGGCATGCCAGTACCAACATGTTAAAAGGTATATTTTCACTAGGTGAAAGTATGCATCCTTTTCTTTTAAATATTAAGTCTAAACGGTGGCATAAGTACACATAAATATAGTTCCTGGAACAGGCATTTGTTATAGTCAATACCAGCAAGGAGGCCTCTAAAGAGCTGATCCACAGCACAAGCAAGCTCATCATAACCACCATATGCCTTCAAATTAATTTTTCTACCGATTGGAATGCCATCCATGTTGATTTTAACAAATAAGCCCTTCTTGTTGATATCTGCTTTGTTGCTGTTTACGAGGCTTGCATCTTGCGTTTCAAGGGGCGACTTAGAGATAGGAGAGCTGCCGAGGTTCTTTCTGAATGAGCGAATTGGTGGCCATCCCACAACAGGTGCATTGCTATTTCTGCTCAACAATATTAATAAACAAAACTGTTAAATGCTTCTGCTAAGCCTTTTTGTTCTAAATACGTAAGAAAAACCTCACAAGCATGAGAAAGATACTACATGCAGCATATAAGATGCCAGTGATTACAAGTTAGAGCCTAATTCAATGTTCCATTTGCATTCGTGATGCAATAAAGCACTTGAAGTTAAAAAATACGGCCTGATGATTCTCAGGTTACTATTCAATTTGATTTCAACAAATGTGCAGTCAAAGAAGTACAATCAAATTTGCAGAACTGATGTTGTACAAGTTTCTTCTAATGACAGACATAAGTAACATGGGTGTAGTACCTCGAATAATAATTTACAGGCTAATTGGGGAATAAAGAGCTAATGGAAAAAAATAATGAAGTACATGGTATCAAAAGATCTAGCCAAGGAATAAGATCTATCCACTAAAAGTATCACACTCCCTACAACACCATATAGCATTTATTGATATATAAAAAGGGGTGGCATGCAAATGCAAAATGATTCCATCCTATTTAATACTATATAGGCATTATTTTTATTATACAAACATAAACAGCACACAGCATCCTTCACTATCTTTTTTTTTTTTTGAGTAAATGCATCTTTCACTATCTGTTCCCCGCACCCCATCCAGGCCCCACCCAAACAAAAGAAGTATTACAAATTTAGAACCTGACCAACACAAAGGACAGCTCCTTCAATTATAAATAAAATTTTCCTATGTAATATATAACAGGGTTAAATCTTATAATATTAGATCCAAACATGTTACCATGCAGGCATGCAAACAATTGCTCATCAGCATCGCATACCCATTACCGAATAAATAAATAAAAACTATATCATAAGGAGGATTGGATTCCATATGTATTGTTTATAAGTCACGTATTAAATAATAGCTAGGGACCCATAACATATATCAGATTCCAGATTACTGAAACAATTGTCTGGATATTACTATTAGTCATTTAATGAATACATTTAAGCATACGATGGTAGGTACGAGCACCAAAAATGCACTTGGTTGAAGAAACATGATGAGGGGCGGGCTCAAACAGTAAATTAGTGATCAGTTTCCAAATGAGATACCAGAAAAGTGGAAATATGGAAATAGCAAAAAGATGTGTGGGGTTTGTTAAATGATTAAACCTTGTCTGAGAGCTATTGTTGGCTATAGATGAATTTGCATTCCTAGTCCCATGTGCTACCAGATGGCCCCCACTGGCCTCCCTCTCTGTCTCTGTACCTTTTCCTGCGCAAATTCAATAAATTAGATTCAAAATAAATCTGTTATACAACCTTTCTATATTCACCAACCGGAAAAAATCTGCTGCTGTTAGAATCACAGGGACCTGCAATTTCAAATCCACCCATTCATTTCTCTTCATGCCCGAATCTCAAAACAGATGAATGGCTGGATCTGAAATATTGCAGGGTCCCTGTTATTCTTTAGAATCACAGCAGATTAGACCTAGTGTTAATTTTTTAATGCTGCATGAGCACCTCTGAAACCCTCGGGAGTACATAGACATATTATTACACAAATTTGTGACATTTTTTAAGAACTGTATGCGATAATTAAGTTATACGTTACAGGATTTGAAAAAGAAAAATATATGTATTTTCTTCTGAAGAAGCGAAATGAGAAAGAAAAGAACATACGATCATCCTTTTATAGTCGTTTATTTTTTTTAACTTTAAATTGGTAGTTGATAAAAACATGAATAAAAAAAAAAACATCCATTTCTTTTCTTTTTAGAAGAAGAATGGTCTGAACTAATAATCAAAGTATAAACATATATATGAACTGATGGGAAGTTCATTTTGAGCAAAAAGAAACATGAATATACTGCTCAGGACTCTATATTAAATGAAAAACAGGAATATATTTTTGGATATTAAAACAGAAGACAAATTTCAGGGAGCATTAGTTTAAAAGAAAGTTGATTAAAACGATAAAAACTAGGAAGAATGAAGCATGCAAAAAAAAAATAATAATAAAGAGCCAGATGAAGCATCAAAATCACCTTCTTTGGCTTCGGCTGTACCAAGAAAAGCCTTTTTCGCGACATTTTCTGAAAAACTCAGCGAAAAAACAGATATCGCACTCTGTTTCTCTTCCTTTTCAGTTTCTTCTCCAGGCAAACCTAGCCTGAGCTCAAGCTTCTCTTCAAATCCATTTTTAACTTTACAAACCTCCTTACCAACCCAATCTCTCTCTTTGGAAATTAAATCAAGCAGTCTCGGACCCTCTCCTTCCATTCTTTTCTCCTTAAAAATAGACAAATTAAACAGAGGTATGAGAGAATATAGAGAGAAAACCTTGAAATGAAGCAAGAAAAGAGAAAAAGTGGGCTCTCTTTTTTGTTGCTTTTACGAGCCTTTCTCTTAACCCAATAACCCAAAATTAAAAACGGGCATGGGAAATCGCCATTAAAGATAAGGTTTTGATTTCTGAAGGTTGAAAAGAATACATGTATAAACAGAGAAATAAAGTTACACTGCTTTTTAAACAACCTTTTTTATTTCACTCTCTCCCCTTGCCTCTTTTGCTCTGTTTGGTTTGTAGATGGCAGATTCTACGACTGAAAAATTGTACTGAAATGGGAATTAGACAGTACTTCACGCCAGTATCGACCAGAGGAGCAGAGGTGGTCTGTCTCCTCTCTTCCCTCTCGCTCTCCTACTTTTTCTCTATCCGAAGGAAAAAGTTTTTTCTATTTGGTTCGTACTGCTGGAAAGAAAAGCAGGGCAAATTTAATAAATACTTTTTTTATTTGTTTCTCCGTGCAGGGCCCACAGGAGACAAAAAAAAAAAAATAGTTGGTCCGATTAATTAAAAACAACTTAGTGCATGGGTGATTAAATAATTAATTAGATTATTCTTACACGCTTGTTTTATTTTTATTTTATAACTATTTCAGCTTAAAATGTGTGTTTGTTTATACATAAATTTACTCAAATTCTGAATGATTTCAAGTTCCATTTTATCAGATAAGTAAAAATAAAAGTTTCAATGTTTGTATTGTTTGTATCGATCGTAACATGTAACGCGTTTATAATCATATATAAAATATTTATTGGTGCAATTATCCGTCCTGAATTAATTGTAGTTCTCAGAATATATTATCTGTTGATTTATGGTATTTGAATAATTTAATTGAAGTTATATTGTTTAAACCACGTCTTAATTTATTTTGGAATTACTGAATTAGTCAAATTTTAATTGTCCGACTCATATCAAGCAGCAACTTCAACTTGCTATCATTTTTAAGGCAGGTGATATGAAGTCACTTTCTTCGAGTAATTAATTTGATGGAATATCGAATGTTAAAAAATGGAATTTCATATATTCTTTTATAATTATTTTGCACACCACATCTGCTTCGACAAAAACCAAATTACTATAAGAAAGTAACATTTGTAATCATTATCGATATAGTAAGACGTACTGGACAATAATTATTTCAACTCTTAAATACTCTGTGCTGAATATGAAATGAATCTTCTCGTACATAATTTGCAATTTGTCTTTAAGGCTCTTTACCGTTATTTATTATCTTATTTGTACCAAACTGGAGTTTTTTGATAGAATTATAATTTTAATCCATCATATTCCTTGTCCACGATCTTAATTCTTCATTTTTTTCACAACTAAGACCGAGGCTATATATATTCAAAGGGCTCTTAATTAAGGCCTTCCATTGTTTAAGTTAGTTAACATCCTGGTTAAAGTTTACTTAATCTTTAATCTCCTTAAATTGTATTGCCAAATAAGTACATCATGTTATGAATTTTGATCAGCCTATATGGATAAATAATATTACTACTAAGAATCGCGGACTTAGCACAGTGGATCAGTGGTGCCGGTGCGAGTCCTGTGTCACCTAATCACCTTAAGGCTGCAGGTTCAATTCTCCTGATAAGTATCTAAAAAAAATACCGAGATATATTGGAGCCCTTTAAAAAATAATAATAATACCACTATTAAAATGAGGTTTTGTTAGACAAGTATTTTTTTTCCCGAATGAAATTAAGTTAATCAGGTCTGTAATTTCATGTAAACAGTTCACAGTACAAATGTTGGTGCACAACAAAAGACAAAATATTACCTTAAACATGCATGAAATTTTTAAGTTTTCTTCGAATTATATTTTTTAAAATTTTCTACTTGCAGAAAGTTTTACGTAGAGATGGCAACTTTTAACTCCATTGGGCATTCACACAAGTAATTTAATTTTCAAAGTAAAGTTTGAAAATAAGGATTGTTTTAGAATAAGATGGAGTAAGTAGAAGAAAATATCCGAAATGGTCAAACAATTAAGCAATTGCTGATGAAGCAGCTTATAAAGATTGTGAAAAGTTAGCATCAGTCTCTGTGAACTTTAATGATGACGATCCCCGCATCAAAATTCAAAACAGTAGTTTCTTTACTTTACTTTGTAATAATAAATAGTAAAGAAGATTCGGAGGATTCTGTGGCCGGTGTTGCCAAGCGTGCTTCTTCTATTACCTTGTCGCCCTCTCTCTCTCTTCTCAACCTCTAAAAATTCTACTTGAGGTGTCCAGGTTTTTAAAATCATAGGAACAAGGTGTCATGGACATCTCCGTTTTATATACGAACAGAGACGTTTAAACTGAGTGAGTGTGCTTCAGCTTCTCTATGTTTTAAAATCATAGGATCAAGCCATCAAGGTGCTGAGTGCTGAGTGCTGAGTGCTGAGTGGTGAGGCTTCTTCGGTTACCGAGAAGTTTTATTGGGGAGCGAGTTAGGCACAGAAGAGATTTAATAGGGACAAAAGGATTTCGTCTAAATATTTCTTTTCTTGCAACGCTGGGCTCAAGAAATGTTCCCCACCTTCCTTCCTTCCTTCCTCTTGCGGCTATTATTTGTTCTTTGAGATTCGTGCAGAACGTATTTTAACAGTTGAGATATTCCATAAAATCAAGCAAAGTTTGAGATATCTCAGGGAATGAGAATTCTCCACCAATAAGCAAATAAGCAATCTATGGAATGCATTTAATGTGCTCCCTTGCCACCAGCCCATCCTGCATGCGGTCGGCCTGCTCAGTATATTCGGACCGGGATTTGGTTCAATTCAAGTATTCAACCAGGCCAGGGTTGTTACTTTACTTGTACCACCTATTAATATTAGACTGTTAGTGCGCCCGACCGTTTGTAGGGTGTAAAGCTTTAAATGGCATTTAATGCTGATTTTAACAAGGTTGACACTTGACACTTGAGAACTATATACGAAGGAAGCCATCAATTGCAACAGTTCTCACTGCACGCAGATTCTCTGTTGCGTTTCTGTGCAGCAGCTTTTGCGTGGATTACTGTAGTTGATTATACTGTAACTGGCCACGGTTGGCTCATTAATATTTTGTTTGGATTATTGTTTGAAGGATAAAATTAATAAAGAGTATTATTTTAACCTTCTTCAACCTTTTACAGTTTATATTTTATTAATCCACATATTAGATGTACAGAAGGTAAACAATAATTAAATCATGAGATGTCTGGATAAATCAAGAAATAGAGCTAGAATAGAGCTAATTTCAAAATTGATAATAGTAACTAATCGAATATTTTGTTGGATTAGTATACTAGTGAGAAAACCGACAAAAAACAAAAAAATAATAGTCCATATTTGCTAATCCAAACACACCCAAACGTAAAATACTAGCTCGAAATAGTGCTAATCCGGATAAGTTAAAAATAGTTAAGAATCATGTTAAGATTAATTAAGAAAACAGAAAATACAGTAATCTCCCTTAATCGGTTTTCTTTTTGCTCCTTGTTATTGAACCAGACATAATGTTATTAGCAGGACTCCATAGGAGTATAAGAAAATATAGTACCAAGGTATTCCTAAGTCCATCTTTTTTTTTTTTTTTGTGTGAATTCAACTTTAAAATCTATTGGGATTGGCTTTAAATGACGAATCAAAATTGTCGAAATCTTTCTACCTTACGAGATGTGTCTACATGTGAAAAAAATTTAAGTTTCAAATTAATTTAGTATGGAGTCAAGTGGTCAAAAGTTGTCCAAAAAATAAATGCATTAAATTTAATTTATAAATCTGAGTAAAACTAGGATGCTCTTAAGTTCACCAAGCCTCTTTGTGAACTTAGCTCTAAAATATATCGTATTGATATCAAATGACGAATCCAAACCGTTGAAACCCTTATACCTTATGAGTGATGCTCCTAAATAAATTAAATAATAACATAACATTATTTATTAATTATTTTTTGATTAAAATTTATTAATTATTATTTTATAAATATAAATATTTTCTATTATTAAATGAGAAGTATTTAATAATAATAATAATAATAATAATAATAATATGCACTTTGTTTTTTTTTTATGAATAAACTTAAGGCATGATATATATAATTCAGTTGAACTTTCACCTCCTGAGAAGAAACGAACCAAAACTATCCAGGAAGAATATTTAACAAAATGCATGAGGTCTTATTTCTATTTCATCTCTACTTGAACATGACATCGTCAATTATTGAAAAAAGGGTAATACCAAACATATCCGGAAAATTCCAGATTTCATTGCATCTAGGTGAGGTATGCTCACAAAAAAATAACTAAACTTAAGTTACACACAGAGAAATTGTTTTGAACAAATAACAATTAAGAAGAAATTATAGCAGCAGCTCAAGCGTTTGGGAAAAAAAAATGGAGTTGGACTGAATAAATTTGTTTCCACCATTTTAACCCAGATGTTCCCAGCAAATGGAAAAAATATGGGCATATTTTGGGAAAATTCTGGCCATCCGAATAGTGATGTAGGATTATAATCCAACTCAGTCCAAAACTCACTTGTTCCCATAAAAAAATTGACGTCCGATCACGCCCTAAGGGCCTGTTCGGCGGGCCATTGGGAATGGGCATAGGCACGGAATTGAATTAAAAATTATTGTTTACGGGAATTGAACTGAATTTTTTTTTTCCTGTGGAAACAGTGGAGCGGCCGAACACGCCCTAAGGGCCTGTTTGGCTGTCAAAATTTCATGGGTTGAGACCAAATCGGATTGTTTTCCTTTTCAGTGTTCGGCAGGCCAAAATTTTCCACAAAATTTCCCATAGGCGTACCCAATATGTTCCCATTTCAGTTCAAAATTTCATAGGTTGAGACCAAATTGGATTGTTTTCCTTTTCAGCGTTCGGCAGGCCAAAATTTTCCACAAAATTTCCCATAGGCGTACCCAATATGTTCCCATTTCAGTTCAAAATTTCATAGGTTGAGACCAAATTGGATTGTTTTCCTTTTCAGCGTTCGGCAGGCCAAAATTTTCCACAAAATTTCCCATAGGCGTACCCAATATGTTCCCATTTCAGTACAAATTCTGAGGTTCAAAAATCTGGTCTCAGACCTCATTTTTTTGTTCCCAGACTCTCTCATTTCTATCCTTTTTTACTTTTTGTTTGAAGATCATGGCAAAGCTGCCAACTTTTATTCATCTCCAGTTCTCCACTATTCACTCTCTCCAATCCCTCTCTCTCTCTCTCTCCAATAACTGTATGGTTTTCGATGGGTTATATATAAAGCAAGGTTCTAAATAGCGATTGTAGCGGCGTAGCGGAGAGACAAAAAAAAACGCTATAGCAAATATAGCAAATAGCGCAGCTATAGCAGAAATTTTCATACATAGTGTTTTTTTTAATTTTTAAAATTTATAGTCTATATTTCTACTAATTATCAACATGATCAATATTGGAGAATTGGGTGGTAAAAAACCTATATTTTTTCAATCGTGTAAATAAGAAAGAAAAAAAAAATATACAAGGTAACATTATTTAATAGTTCATATTTCATAGTATTACAAATTATAATAGACAAAGAGCAATTAATTTTATAAGTGAAATAAAGTTAGTATATCTATTTGAATATTTTATATTATAATAATTAAAATCAGCTTTCAATGAAACGAACGACGATAATTTTACAGGTGAATACTAGACAAAGAGAAAACAAAATGAAGAATTAGTATTTGAATATTTTCCGATATAGAATGAGAGACTAAATCACAAATAGGAACAAAAACATATAGTTCGGTTTAGCATCCTATTTATAGCATACTATGTAGTATCAGAAATATGAACAGAAGTACAGAAGCCCATGTAAATTGCAAAAAAGGCTCATGTAACATAGCGGTAGCAATAGCGCGTAGCGCATAGTGGCAAAAGCGGTCAGCTATTACAGCTATAGCAGCCGTAGCTGAAATAGCGCACTTTTATCTCATAGCGTAGCATTTATGGTCTAAAAAAGCTATAGCGTAGCTATAGTTAGCTATTTAGAACACTGATATAAAGTGATCAATATTTATTCATTTCAAAGTGTGGGACTAAGATAACCAACGATCCAGACGGAGCTCTTTTTTTCAAAGGTAGCAAGTGCTAATAACCAGCTTAAATAACGAAGTATTCTTAAAGACAAATTATTCTTGAAAATTCAATTTACATACATAAATTGTTTGTTTATAAATATTATTTTTTGGTAAATGTTTTTAATTATTGTTTACTTATTTTTTTATTTATATGTATTTTTTATTTTATTTGTATCAATTTTAGCAGTAATTATTAGTAGAAATATTTCATCTATTTAATTAATTTTATTTAATTGCATTATTTATTTATTAATAAAAATAACTGTATAATTAAAAATATCAAATGGAAATTTTGTATTAATCACCACAATAATTATTACTTAATTGGTAACAAGTATTTTAGAAAGAAAATATAATTTCTCACAACTATTATCATGATACAACCGAACACTCACTGAGTACATTCTCATAATAATTCCCGTGCGTACTTATGAGTATGGGTTCCCATAAATAAAAAAGTGAATTTCCGAATCCGTCAAATCCCATCCCACATAATCCCGTGACAAATAAACACGCCCTAAAAGTTTGCAATTTCCCATCAAAATGATTAAACATATCTTATTTTTCCCAATAAATTTTTTTAATCATCTAAAATAAGAAGATATGGCTTAAATAAGTATCATGCGAGTTATTTTAAAAATATCTATACTGTATATATTTGATACGAATATAATTCTATAGACTATTGGGGTTAGACATGGATTATTTTAAATATCGAAACATGGTAGAGAAAGAAGAAAAAAAATATAGTTAGGTACACTGTTTCCTGGCCAAAATCAACAACCTATCAATTGCAACTTGCCATGACGCGCTGCGACGGTCTCAACTCTCAACTCTCAGGTCTCAGCCCTGAACATTTGACAGAGGAAAGGCCACGTAGTCCGACAAATACTATCCAAACAAAATTCAAATAAAAATGTTTATTATATATATATATATATACACACACACGGTGTCGGGTGTCCCTCGTCTATGGGCTATGGCTCTATGCTGCCGTATCAATATGATTTTATGAATTGACATGCTCTAGTAGATATAGATATAGATATAGGCATGGGCATCAGAGGATGTTTGCGGCGTTTTTTGACTTAAGCTATAAAAAGTGATCAATTAATTAAACCCCCTAGTCCCCTACTGAGTACAGACTTGGTGCACTTTTCCGGTTATAAATAATCCATATAACCTTTGAACGATATCCATATTACTCATTTCGTAATCTTTTCAAACAAATAAACAAATCTAACATGTGTATGCAAATAATCCCGTCATTTTTAGCCATGTCCATCGATACTTAAATTTCGCTAACTCTGTCCACGAAACTAAAATTCTATCAAAACTACCCAAACCTACTATTTAATAGCCGGTCCCTATCTTTTTTTTTTTTTTTTGAAAAAAGTTATAATTTTTTTTTATTAAAGTTTTAAAAAAATTTGATATGTTTCTTTGATAAATTTCTTTGAAATTTATAGTTTATTAGCCGGTTTCTATCTTTTTTTTTTGGAAAAAGTTATAATTTTTTTATTTTTTTATTAAAGTTTAAAAAAAAATTGATATATTTCTTTGAAATTGGATAGAAAAATATATAATTTAGTTTATTAGAATGACTAAAACAAATAACCCGGATCAATATTTTTCAGAACGGATTTTTCGCAGTTGTAAGAAAAATTAAAATATTTCATTGTGTGTTATTGGAAAAAAAATAAATTGATCTCCGTTCAAAAGTCACTTCTACGTAAATATACAAAACAAGTATATCTCTGATACTCAAACCAATACATGAACCTAATTATCTAAATATGCTTTACTTTTTCAAGACAAAATCAGGTGATATATTCCATATAATGTTCCTATTTAGATTACTAATTTGCAAAGAGACGCCTACGCTTTTTATAATCAACGGAACTAGTAAACTACATTATAATTATAGGATTGCTGGAGCATATATTTTTCAGTCCTTGAAATCGAACCAGAAGACAAAATGCTTGTATGAGACTTCTCCTGTGGCAATTGCACTTGCTACTGGTGCATTTCTCAGTGCTGAAAAATATTTTTTAACATAAAAAAATTCAATTAAGACACTAAAAATCTTAAACTTAATTTTTGAGGCACTAAACGACGTTTTTTGGCGATTCTGATTTTTCTGGATATCCGGGTTAACCCCGGAGTGACGATCACCACTGTCTCCTCCTTCCCTTTCTGAATTGGGGTCATACGCATAAATCCAACTTTCATAGCAAAAGTTATGACCATTTAAAGTTTAAAAAAAAAACGATGTTTCCGACCCTTAATCTATTTCATTTTTTTTAAAGTTATGGCCGTTTTATTTTTTCTAATAACACAAAATGAAATATTTTACTTTTTCTTACAGACGCGAAAAACCTGATCTGAAAAATATTGATCTGGATTATTTGTTTCAGTCCTTCTAATAAACTAAATTATATATTTTTCTATTTAAGAAACATATCAAAAATTTCTAAAACTTAAAAAAAAAATTATAACTTTTTCAAAAAAAAGAAAAAGAAAAGAAATAGCCGGTTTGGATAGTTTTGACATAATTTTGTTTTAATGGGCAGAGTTGGCGAATTTTATGATTGTTTGGGCATGGATAAAAATGATGGCAAATAATCTGCCAAACATGTCCAAATTGTTCACAAATTTTACCGACTTTTAGAATAAATGTATGTATTATTCACAATTTATACTGAAATTTTTCATAACAATTACGAAAATTTCTGTTTGCTTTCTGAAAGTATTAGCATTAGATTACGAATATTCATATACTGGAAATCTTCATAACATTTACGAAAATTTAAGTTTGTTTTCTGGAAATATTTGCTTTAGATATATCAATTACATTATAAAAAAAAATCATACTATGTCCGAATTATATTTAACTTATAAATTATAAACCTTACGGAAGATTTTTTTTTTTTTTTAATTTGATACTATGTAGTTGACCAGTACAAATTTTGAAGTACTCGATGCAAAAGTTCCTTTTGCGTATTTTATCTCTTATTCCTAGTTTGATACAAACATTAATTAGTATTCCAAACAAACGCTAATGAGTAATTATATATCATGCTTTAAAATGATTAGTATAGATGGATGGCTTACTACACATTAATCTTTCCAACTAACGCTATTGATCAACAACACTAATTATCTGATGCCTTGTTGCACAATTCTTTTTAGAAATTAAAAAAATCAATTTGTCATATTAATTGTTTAATTTTCTTTCTCCAAAAGAAGAAGAACTGAATTATTGAAATGTGGTCCCTTGGAATAGAAGAATTTGTTCTTGGTGGCCCTTAATTTGTATGGGAAGCTAAGCAGCTGTCATAAACTAGTAACATGAATAAGAGTATATCTGTATATGGTATTGTATATTCTTAATTAATATCAAGGATCAGGAATGGGCACCAATACATATTTATTTTCAAGTCGGATTGAGTGTTTCTCGAGTCGAGTATGATCCAGGCATTAAAAAATATAACAAAATCATATATAAAACAAGATTGAATCACAAAAACACCACAGAGTAAACAAAAAAAAAATTATTTTATTTTATTGAGCTTCAATCAATACATTCAAAGCTCATCCCTTTACTCTGTAATTTGTATGCGACGGAGACATTATTTGACTATTTGTTTAAACATTTATCCGTATTTTTTTTTTCCCTTTAAGAAGATGTTTCTGAATATCATATATAGCAAGATATTAATTTTTTTTTAAAATATCATTTCGGCCATATATATAGTTATGTTTTGCAAATTCTGTTTTTAATACACATGGACATGGTAGACCCTTTGAGATGGATATAAATAACGGTATAAGATGGGCAATTGCTAATTATCAGAAAACTTATGGGCAAGTACTACAATTCACTTATTAAGGGGCTGGACTCTGGAGTGCTTTGCCCATACCCATATTTCTTAGGGAAACAATTAAAAACAAGAAAAATGTATCAAAATCCTTGCAATTTAGTTGTTCATTGATTCACAACTAAACCATCACTTGGTAGTCTTGTGGCTGTCATTCTTCAAGCTTGGTCAGTTCTTCATCTTTAGCTGGAGTTGATAATTTGGGGTTTTTTTTTTTTTTCAATTATAAAACTGAGCTGCCCTTTTTCACTGTGGGCTTGGGTGGTTGCTCTAGGCTCTAGCCCATGAGAAGTAGTTCATATCACTTAAATATTGGATACGAAAAAGTACAATTAATAAAGTAACTGTAGTAATGGTAAGATTTCTTATGGGGGGTGTAAACGGATCGGATATCATCAGATTCGACTTGGACAATGTCTGGGCCTTGCTTTATGGGCCAAGTAAATTGTCAACTCTGCCTTGGAGAAACTGGCTAGTAATTTAGTTATTGTTTGGTTGTGGGACAAATGTTCTTTTCTTCTGCTCCGTATTCGTATTCGTCTGATATCCGATTCATATCTATATCCGAAACTATCCGTATTCATATTTGTATCTGTATTCGAAAAATTATAACGAATAATTAAGAATACGATTTGATCATCACTATCTTATCCGTATTTGACCGTTTACCTCCCTAGTTTTGCCGGCAATAAATATTAGCAATCAGAAAATCACAGAAGAAAACTGTCAAAGTATCACATTATTCATAATATATAAACCTTATACAATTATATATTTTGCTAACAAAAAAAAGATACAAAAAAAAAAAAAAAAAAACTGGTTAACACCGATTGTTAGGGAGCAGTTAGTAGTCATTAGGCTTATTGGCTTCTCTGATCTCATCATCACCATCTTCCTGTTTAATCACATATCAAAGTAGTACATTATTTTCATGAGCAAATAGTAAGAATTAACAAGAAAACAAAAAGTTGCTTCTGAGTTTGAAAGTTTTGGATATACAGACGAGTGTTTCAGAACTCAGCAAAACTTAAAATGTCTAAGCTTCTAATAAGTTTTCAAAAATGGAAAGCTAGATATAGAGAACTAAAGTCCACCAGGTGAGATTATCACGAAGAAGTTGCATGATGATCAGATTGCTGTCCTTCTAGAATAACGGCCAGAGCCATTCGATTGCATCATATTTCAATTAAATGCTTCATATTTCGGTGCACACCAATAGTCGTACACTTTTCTCAAAAGTTGACATTGACTTATTCGATTGCATCGCTTGAAGCATTTAGGACCATTCGATTGCATCAAGATCCGTGCTATGTACATTAAAATCGGTGCAAGTATGTTTCAATTTCCGTACTCACCAATAGTTGTACACTTTTCACAAAAGTTGACATTGACTTATTCGCGAAATAAATCTGCTGCGATCCTAAGGACTTGTAGGGACGTTGTTATTCCAAATCCAACATTTCATTTGTTTTGAGATTCGTGCATAAAAACAACTTCTATAGAGATTCGTGCAATCTAAAAAATGAAAGGTTAGATTTAGAATAACAGGGACCTTGCAATTTCTTAGAATCGCAGCAGATTCATTTCCACTTATTCGACGTCTCTAATTGCACGAAACAGTTTTTATTGTTATTTTGCCTGGCCGTTATCAAGTATAACGGTCCAATTTCATTTTTTTTCCTGGCCGTTGCTAAAGATCACGGACCGTATTAAATCATTTTGTTGTTAATTAAAGTTGTGCTAATTTGGCCGCGATTTTCTACAACGTCCTCTGGCCGTGATTTTCTGTAACGGTTTTCCTACTTTTCAAAATTAACCATAAATCTTCCTTAATCACGATAATTAATTTATTAATTTCCTATTAATAAAATTTTCGAAAAAGTTGAGCTCTGTTGCAGCCTCTAGAGAACAGCCTCTAGGTGAACCGGTGTAGGAAACGTCTCCTCTAGCATGAACCTTGATACAAGCACACTAAAGGCTGGCTCACTGCTCTTTATTACATGTGTAAAAGAGATAGCCCCCTTTGACATGCTGACAGTTGTTGCCACATGTCCAATGGCAACCTAAATTACATTTTTTTTTTTGAAAAATAGTGGATGAATCCACCTATTTCATATTAAAATTCAAAGTACCAGGCTCGGTACCTAAAGCAGGTATCAAAACCAAATACAAAATGTTCTTACATCTGTTTCTCAAGATAGCAAAGCAAGAACTAACTACATATCATAACAACTAACAACACATACGAACAGACAACAAAAATTAAATGCTAGAAACTGTCCAGTTATACCTCCAAAAATCATATCAAAAGCTACCTAATCAAACCTATAGATCTAAGAAAATCACATAAGCTCCTACTAGTTAACTTGATCATCCTCAACCAAGTCTTTCTCCAGACATTTGGTTGCCAGCACCAGGAATTGGAGTAGTTCTCTCGCTTGAATCCTCGTGTGCCAAGGATAGAAGTAGGCCCACTACCTGATCCGTATCCGGGCTGCTTTTGTCCTCCTCCTGAATTTGATCTGGGAGATCCTTAACATCAGAGGGAAGCATTAGGCTCAGTTTAAGTAAGGAGTTAGTGGATTTAGAAGTACACTAAAAATGTGTTAAAGAGATAATCTTATGTCCTAATGCCTTTATAGATATAGGCTGAGTTTCGTTGAAACAAACTCAGTTTCTTTCCAACCAAATAACCCATAACACAGCCCCTCGTATTAACTCAACTAACAACCTATCTTTTAATGGGATGACTGCATCAAGAAGCCATAAGTCATCCAATGATTCACAATCAAAACTAAAATTATTAAAAGAAGCAATCCAATTCCATATTGTTCTAGTATAAGAACAATGCAAATACAGATGTTCTGTGCTTTCATATTGGTCACAAAATACAAATTTTGTATCTCCCGGCTAACCTTTAATTGTAAGATTATGTTTTGTGAGAATATTATCTCTTCTCACCAACCAAAGGAAAATTTTTATTTTCAGAGGAATACGAGATTTCCAAATTGTATTATCTTTATAATTCCTCCAAATTCTAACCATTTGTAAAAAGAGTGCGCTGTCAAAGTATCATGTTTAGACCATCTTCAGATTAACCTATATTCTAATTGAGAAGATAGAGTAAAATGCAAGAATTGCTACTGTAAGAACAACCACTCTACTATATAGATACCAGTCAACTGCCTACAAAAAGTAAGATGCAAATGAGAAGTTCAAAAAACATCAACTATAGATATAAATTGATTTGTAACAATAGAAAACAAGTTGGGATATTGATGTTGCAGTGCATGTTCAGAATGCTATCTATCTAACCAAAAAGCTGGGCAACAGCCATTTCCTATCTCTTTATTCAGACCCAAATCAATGACTTTATGGTCCTTCAATATTGATCTCCAAAAAGGAGAACAAACTGAGAAAGAAGTTTTAGAGCCATTTTTACTTAAAATAATATCCTTTCATCTTCTTTGAACAGATTTATCAAGAAATGTAATCTACCATTTAGCTAAAAGTGATTGATTCATTAATTTAAGATCCAGGACTCCCAGTCCTCCTTGATCTTTACTTTTACACTCCGCCTTCCAAACTACCAAAGAATTTTTTTTTCTAGTAGAGTTGCTCTCATGCCACAAAAATTTTATTCTTATTTTATCTATTTTATGTCTAATTTTAACAGGTATACATAGATATAATTAAATTCATTAGTTAAGAATTGTCAGTTAATGCAGGAAAGGAAAGAAGAAAAGATGTAAAACCGTAAAAGGTTATACTCCATTCATGAACCCCATTACCTTTTTAGTTAAGAATAAGCCTTTTAAGTCTGTCTTTATTTTTTTTTTTTTTTTTGTGTTGTTGTAGCATAGGCTTTTGTCTACAAGAGAATGGACCTTGTAGTTACCGGGTATATATGTTTGTTTAGGAAAATAAAATTGTGGTGGCATTCCAAAACCCACATCACAACAAAATTGATAACATAACTAATTACTACATCTGTTGTTTTACTAGTTTCTTTATTTTCATGTTAACTAATATTCTTTCTTTTTGTTTGGGATATTATTTTGATTTAATGAAATTGTACGTTGGTTAATTAGTCATTGCCATCCTTCGAAAAAGAAAAAAAGAAACTATTTACTACACCAAAATAAATTGAAAGACAATAAAATGAAAATCTTACTGGCTGATCGTTGTCCAGAATTGCATCTTCCCTCGTGTGGTCTTGAGAAACATGCATGAGTGGGACCCACCTGCAGTGGCGAAGCATCTACATTTTTGAAACTCTTGGAATTTCTAAATAATTGTTAACTGATTTTAGAAATTTTAGACTCTTTGTATGATGAAGGGAATAAACATTGGTTTTAGAGATTTAAATAAAGAGGCTACTGGTGGTTTTTTACCATTTGGCCCATTGGAATTAAGAGAATATCTCTTGTTCAATATTATATTGATTATGTTTTGGCCTATGTTTGTTTGCAACATACGAAATTTACAGCCTTTTACAAATGATATCATTTATATGATAAAATATGTCAATTCGTGGCAATAATGGCTCTTCATTTGTCACTTAAAGTACTCACTTTAAAACTAGTAAAAACGCAGATGAGTGTAATTATAATACATTAATAAAATATAAAATATTGTAATTTGAAAAAAAAAAAAAGGATAATTATGTTAGGTGCGGGGTTTTGTCTAATAGTACTTTTGACAGCATATGTTTCGTTTGGTAGAGGAACAAAACAAATAACTTCTGTTATAACTTTCTTGAAATATAGGAGTTATAACTTTATCTCTTTATTTTTTTTTTGTCAAATATAATCTAAATAAAATGTTATTGTTCTGAAATTTTTTATTTGTAAAATTAAAATTTCGAATATTTTTTAAATAAAATAATATAATGAATGTTAGGATCTAGGGAAGTCAGGATATGAAATTCCGGCACATACACATTTTTAGTTGGAAAAAAAACTTAAGTGTAGGATATGATAATTAGGCTATTGAAGAATAGAGATTTTAAACTCCAGTAAATTATAGATCACCTACCCTTTCAAAGGTAGGGATTCAAAACTCATACCTATATTAGGATAGGAATTTTAAAATTGGATCCTTTCACAGTAAGGGTTTAAATTTTGGTCCTTTTCAACATACATATTTAATTAGAAGTCCGATCTCAGCAATAATAATAATTTTTTTCTCATACATGTATATAAAATCTGCTTTTTTAAATTGTAAAATTAATATAATATGTTTTTAGAAATGTAATAATAATTTTACATATCTCAGTTAAAGAAAAAATTCATACTATAGTTGATGTGTTTGCTAACGTCAGTAGGGAGAAATCTAGACAATGTTAATATGTTTTTTGTGATTTGGTTTTTTCATGAGAATCAACATTACACATTGCATTCGATTATAATTTTACCTACTTAAACTAATAATTTTTTGTGGAATTTATTGTTACGAGGGGACGCACAATGGCTATTAATAAGCGGATAGAATTGAAGATTCGAATTGATATGGCTGACGGTGTAGATAAGCTCTTATTTACAGCATTATGTATTTAATATATTATATCTTTTATGTTCGCATCAGACCGGACTCCTCTAAGATTGATCCATTTTTGCAGTTGTGACAAGACCACCAAAACTCCTCAACGAGGCAGAGTTGACGACACTTTATGGACCTGCCTGCTACCATGATAAATCACATTTTTTTTTCCTACTTTGAGTTATCATTTGTTGAAATTCTAATATTGGTTTGCTTTATAAGCGATGTCTGACCTCCTTGTTGTAACTTTTTGCTTGTAGAAGTGATAATTCAATTAGGCTTTCTTTGTAGTGAAGGCGGTTTGGAGGAGGTACACATATATTACACATTATTTTTCTATAATTCGGTTGCACAGCTAATTCTGCTTTGCTTTTTAGGTGGTCTCTCATCAAGTGTTGTAAATTTTTGTTTACAAATATACATATTTCAACTGGGCTTTCTCTGAAGCGGAGGCAGTGTGGGAGAAACCCCTCTACATTACACATCATTTTTGTAACATACAGCTGTCACTTGTTAAAAAATTGATTTTCTCCAATATTTATTTGAGTTAAATTAAGTTGGAAAATTTATTTTAAAATCATATGTCTAAGTTTAATTTAATTTAGAGTTATATTACACAAAAATAATTTTTATTTATTTCATTAAAAACATAATATACATGAATGTATTCTTATATCATCTATATAATGCTATGAAACGCATATCACATGTTGAAAATGCAATTCGTAATTTCATATGAATTGATATCATGTGTTTGTTGTTCAAATTTGCATTCAATAAATGTGAAAGATAACAACTAAATAAATAAACTCCATCGTTCTAACAAATACAAAAGTTTCATAATGAAATCTAAAAAAATATATGAGAGAGAAAAATGTTAGTATCTCAGCCCATGGGCCATACATCCACTGGCGAACCCAAAGAGGCCCAGGGGTACACCCCCTGGATTTTGAAATTTTATTAGGGTCCAATAGTATTCTATTTGTGCCTACCCCTGAAAAAGTTTAAGGCCTACCCCTGTGATCCAGCAGAAAAAATAAAACACAGCCCAGTCTAGCTGCATAAAAAGAAAGCGTGCGAATCAGCGAAAAAAAAAAATGAAATGCTCAGCGGTCCAGAGAAAGAGAAACAAAAATCTAATAGCGTGGTTGATTTGGAAAGAGCAGTCACTCAATGTTACTGACTTTCGACCAATCAGTGTTATGAACGCAGTACCAAAGTTGATCTCCAAACTCCTTGCCAATAGATTGCGCAACCTTTTACCAAGCCTAATTTCTTCCAAGCAAACTGCCTTTGTACAAGGCCGTCAAATAACTGATAATTTCAACTCCACAAGGGAACTCCTGCACCACATATCTCTTAGTGGGAGGCCGGCTGGCTTTATCAAACTTGATTTTGCAAAAGCATTCGATTCAGTTAATTGGCAATATCTCACAAGGATAATGGAGGCACGGGGATTCCCACCGAAATGGATTACATGGATACAATGTTTGCTTAGCACCGCTTCTTCCAGAATCATTATGAATGGTGGGCATTCTGATTTTTTCTACCACAAGAAGGGCTTGCGGCAGGGGGACCCATTGTCCCCCATGTTGTTCGATATTGCCGTGGATGTCCTTCCACTGATGATTGAAGTGATTAACAATACGGTGCATGCGCAACTGACTACAAAAATTAAGCAGGTGGTGGTTATTCATCAATATGCCGATGATACAGTGTTGATTGCAAATGCGGAGCCCACCACCATCATTACCTTGAAGATTGTGTTGCGGTTATTTTCGGCAATTTCAGGTTTGGCAATTAACTATGACAAAACAACTTGGATACCCATAAACATTGCTGATACACATATACCGGTAATCTCTTCTGTATTGGGGTGTTCGAGATCTAATTTCCCAATTACTTATCTGGGTTTACCCCTCACTTTAAAGAGGCCGAGTAAGGATATGTTCATGCCTCTGATAGAGAAACTTGAATCCAAATTAGAAGGTTGGAAAAGTCGACTCATTTCTAGGGGAGGCTGATTACAACTCATTAATTCGGTCTTAAGCTCAGTCCCGGTTTACTTGATGTCTTCCTTCATTTTACCGGTTTGGGTCATACGAAGGATTGATCAAATTAGAAGGGGATTCCTTTGGGGAAAATCTGCAACTAAAAGGGGTATCTCACTAATTAATTGGGAGGAAGCTTGCACTCCGACTGAATATGGAGGCATGGGAGTTGCTAATCTGCAAATCAGAAATCAATCACTTATTCTAAAGTGGTGGTGGCGAATATACCGGCAACCGGAATCCTTATGGACGCAGACAGCATTGCTCCTTTACAACTTGACATCAAACAACCACTCACATCACATTTTTCGAAGGCGCGGATCTTTCTTCTGGCTGCAACTATTACGCATCAAACCAATATTCGACTGGTGTGTTACCTGGAAGATTGCAAATGGAGCTTTAATTTCTTATTGGTTTGATTCTTGGGTATACCCAACAAAAGCTGCCCAAAATACCCCTGAACACTCTACCAGGAATTTCTCTTTGCAAATGGCAATTCAAAATGGACACTGCAGTATAGGTTTAACACAGGGAGTTGTGAGGGATCAACTTATTTGGAAGTGGACCAAAGATGGGGAATATTCGGCTAATTCTTTTTACAAGATGGTCATATCAGCTGGAAAAACAAGATGGCCATACCGGTTCATTTGGAAGCTCAAGATACCTCCAACTGTCAAGGTGTTTGCTTATCTGTTGATACAGGGAAGACTATTAACACATGATGTGATGATCCATCGAGGTTTGGATTGTGATTCTAAATGCGAGTTATGTCAACATTGTACCTTGGAAACGGCTTTACACCTTTTCTTCCAGTGCAATTTTGCGCAAATTGTTTGGATGAAGGTAAACCGGTTACTTGGTACCGCTATCCTGCACAGGAGTCATACTGTGCAATCAACAATTCGAGACTCAAGCAGATCATGTAGGCATAAATACTCAAGGAAGATCTGGGGGACATAGTTCTTCTCTGTCTGTTGGCTGTTGTGGAGTGGGCGCAATAAGAAAATTTTTGAACAATGCAACTTAGTTCCTGAAGTTATAGCACAGGGTGCTGTAAATGAGGCGAAGCTATGGCTGAGGTTTTGTTAGGAGATTGTATAGTTGGTTTTCTTATTTTTTGGACGTTTATATCTGGTTGTAAGATAATGTAACACCATCTGATAGCCACTATCAGATTCTTTCAAAAAAAAAGATAAAGATATCAAATTGACTGTATTCAAATGAACTGATCAACATTGGATTTCATACTGTTAGAGCAGTACCAGTATATAGACCATGCAAGATGGTTCAGTGCTTTAATTATAGTATATTTTTTTTCAATTTGACAAGTTAGGTTAGGATATGCGCTGCACCGCAATGTAATTGCTATGCATTAATGTAATGTAATATATTAGATTGAGTAGGTTGTAAAACTTTTTTTTAATCTCAATACAAATGCCAGTAGACTTCTTGCCAACTGACCCTAAAAAAAAATATCAAATTGGCTAAGTTTCTCAAGAAAAGCTATCTTTGATTTGGAAAATGAGTTTGTGAGGATGCTAATTATTTTACACAATAGCAGTATCGATTAGGCTGATACACTATGACAATTTGTACTTTTGTTAACATTTTGTGCCTACTCCTGATTGAAATTCTGGATCCGCCCATGCATACATCCTCAAAATTTGTGCACATCATCTTTTCTTTTCTATTAAATAGTTTCGCCAATGTGTAAGATGTCACCCTACCAAAAATATAATATATAAAAGAAGAGAGAATGTGGAAGAAAACTAACCTCGTCCTCACAGAGAAGCTTCTGACGACACAGAGATCGCAGAAATGAGACAACGTAGGGTTTCGGTGAGAGGATCGAAAAATTGACGGAGCAACGAAAGGATTAGGTGAGAGATTCGACGGAGGGTTTAGGTGAGAAATTTCAGAGGAGAGGAGAGAAGCAGATTGATTGATTTAGTGTCGGATAGAGAAAAATGGAGAAGTTTAGAAATTTTAAGCAGTAAAAACGGAGACGATAGAAAATCAAATACGTGTTGATCGAACAACTAAGAGACGATGTGACACGTGTCCATAGAAGGAGGAAGGAAGATGATCCGTTAGATTGAGATCCACCGAAAGAAAAAGAAAGAGTTACTGTAGGTGAACAGTAACCAACATTCAAAATTAATATTATAAGATAGATATGCATGTCTGTTACATTTTTCGCATATCTATTACATTTTTCAAATTATACCTCCAATGTCCTTCGATATCCAATGGTTATGTAAATTTTCTCATAGACAGTGGCTTGCTCCATATTTCAATCTATGAAGCATTTGCTTGCTTATTTTGGGACTGCAAGGAGAAATGAGGTGGCGAGCACATGTTAAGTGTAGGAACTTTGGGCTCCACCTAGCCGGTCACTGTGAAAAGAGGTATTAAAAACTTTTGGATATAATGTTCTTTTCATTTTCTGTTCAAATGTAAACTTTATAATTCTATCAATAGATTAGGTTCTTTGCTAAATTGGCAAATGTGCTCCAAATTAGTCCTTGGTCTTTCTTAAAATATAAAGTTGGTCTCAAAAACTTTATTTGCATTGAAATCCATCTTATATTTGAATATACATTTGCATTCAGCCTACTTGAGCCCTATATGGCTATATTTGAATGCAACAACATTCAAGGTTATTGTAACATGATCTGCATTAGTATTGGGTAAATTATTTTGGAATCAAACAGTTATTGAATTTGTATCAGATTAAATGATTGAGACTTGTTTGTCTCTAGGTGCTTCACAATTCTCAGTATTTGATAAATTACATACTTCAAATTGTTTTTTGGATATTCCACGGATCAAGTGACTTCAGAGTTTTCTGTTATTATTCAATAAATAGGCAGTGAGCAGGCCCATAAGAAAGATTCTGACGGAGCGGCCCCACAACTTCAACATGGCCCTTGATGACGTGTCAATCACTAGCCTCAGTTTTGGCAAGGAGTTCACTCATGCCATTGAAGCAAAGTAGGTAGCTTCTCAGGAGGCTGAGCGTGCTATGTTCGTTGTTGAAAAGGCTGAGCAGGATATGAAGAGTGCTATTATTAGATCTCAGATGCGTTGTCTTTTTTCCTTTATTCTTATTTCTTATTTCTTATGCATAGTGCAGATTGATCTTTTGTTTTCAAAGTTCATATAGTCAATTTAAACCTTTTAACTCGATCGTATGTCCATATGAAAATGTACCTGCAGATCAAATCTTCCACTTTTTAACTACTTGTGAATGGTTTAGAATTTTTAGCTGATGTGATTTCTACCTTTCTTAAAAAAAAAAAAAAAGTTAAAAAAATGTAAAATTTAGTCTACAAATACAAATTTTTATGGAGATCATGATGAAAGGTTTAGATTGACTATTTGAACTTTGGAAACAAAAATATTGATTTACACTACAGACCAATCCGCAGTATGCATAGTACCATAGCCTCAGTCTTTGCTGTTTGGGATAAGTTTTCGGTTACTTTGGTTGTTTTTTATGAATTGTTCTTTCATGACACTCAGGTGCATTTGATTATAACTAGTAAATGCCGTCCACGCGTTGCCGTGAAAATTATAAATTTGTTTTGATCACTTTCTTTAAACATGATGTTTGAACCATACCAATAGATACTTTGTTAAATTTTTATCCTGCTGTGAAATTTGTATTGTTATAGGTTTTATGTTAATTATTTCACGTGTGATGTTTTTTTCTCACTTCTCTTCTTACAGCTAATCCTGATTCGTGACACAAAAACCATTGTGCTAATGCACTTAGTGTTACTTACATAAAATTAAAATTTGTATATTTTCAAATACTATTAATCAAATTAAAAACAATTGTTTCAAATTATACATGAATTACAACGAATCATAAATGTATGGATCAGATATATGTTCCTTTTCCTGCATGGCTACACAAAAGACTACACGGCCACAACCTCACCTTCTTTTTTTTCGTTCCTTATTTCTATTTCTTTCTTATGTCTGACTGACAATCAGCCGAACCTTCATTCTCTTCCTCAGCAAAGGGCCATCAAATTGTATAAACCTCCATTGTGAATTCTTCTTTTCTAAAAGACCCGACCAGAACACAGGTGGGTCCCCATGCAATGAAACAACCCCCTTTCTCACCTATCAATTGGCCGGAATTGTGTGAATAGAATTCGCCACTTGGCTGAGCCTCAAACAGTAGAGATGCCCCTGACTTGCAACCACTGCTCTTCCCGGAAACCTTACACATTATCTCAGTCATGATAGCATTTAAAATGGCCATGTCCTCTGGGTAGACATAGGAAGAGCGGTTAATATCGTGTCATCGAGCTGGAGATGGAGCTCATGCAGTTGCAAAAAGAGGCGCTTAGAGCCCCAGCTGAGCAGGGAATGAATGACGGTGGGGACCACGCCTTGCAAAGTGTTGTCTAAGAAGACATCCTGCTTGGCAAGACTAAGCACCTTCTCTTCAACAGCACATGGAGAGTAGAAGTGAAAAACAGGAACTCTAGTTCCTCAGACTGTATGTTGATTCTCTGAAGATACCGGATGCCATTCATGAGATTCCCGTCACTGTTGTAGATTAGCACAGCTTCTATAGCTGACAGATTAAGACTGGGTTGGCACGCACGGTTCTCGATGGGGAACACAAACCTCCCATTGCTCTTGTCATTGAAGTTATTCATAGCAATTTGCTTCTTTGACATCAATAGGCCCCGCTCAACATGTTCATACGCTTCGGCACCAAATCTCTGCTTCAGAAAATCATCCAAAATTTCTCCTATTTGGTTTCTACCATACCACAATTTACTTTAATAAAACTAAATTAACACTCAATCAGTAACGTAATCTCACATGATATTATCATTTCAATTTTTTTTCTCCTTTCTCAAAAAATTTTTTTTTGGTAAAACACAATCAAAATTAGAAATAGAAAGTCGAGCCTATTAACCCAGAACACTCAATTCAACCTCAATACTCACAATTTTAGAACCTAACAAGTAACAAGACAGAAAGGCTAAACCATCCGTACTTGTGCCGAACCTGATAGCAAAGTGTCATGTCATATTATTTATTTGATTGAAAATAACACTAACCTAGAACATAAGACTCACCCAAAGTGAAGCAGATGAACTTCCCACAATACTTAGTACCCTTTTCACCTGAATTTTTTTTTTTATTGTCAGAAAGAGAGATCAAGTGAAGGATGTGATTTCAACAGTTGCATTATTACGTCCTTTTTCAATTTAATAGAATCTGTAGACTTCTCCTCCAGCTGTTTGTATAACACTTGAAACTCAAATTCCATATTCAACTATTGCACCGGTGAATCATACTATATAATGTACATATCAGGTGCATATAAGGTTCTATACAATGCTAATTAAATTAGGGACCAGATTTTTTCTTGTCTTTCATCATTGTCAGAACCTGCACATGCAGTCAGATTTCCATTGAACTAATTTATTGTACTTTACCAGATTTTCCATTGTATCCTTGAGCTGTTGGTGTAAAGTGAATCTGACAGGAAAATGCAAAAATGCAAGTAGATCCCCAATGGCATATGTGTGTGTGTGTTTGGGGGGGTGGGGTACTTTTGCAAGATCTTTTAGTGCAATCTATGGAATAACTGAATTAATGATGAAATCATGAATTGAATTGATTAAGGAGCATTGTGTTTTGATCCAGACTAAACAAGATTCCTATTTCTATATTTCAATCCTTCAGATAAAAAAGAAGTCAGTTATACTATAATTTAGCAACTGAACCACACAATATATAAATCAGCATTCAATCTGGCAATGAAGAATATTTTCAAGAAAATAAGAATAAATCACAAAAGTATACCTGAGGAAGCTATACAAAGACTAAACCAGTTGCATGAGGTCATCAGCGGTTTCAATTGTGCCTTCAACTCTCGAGGAGGTCACCACCGCACAATGAGAGATTGGTTTTTAGAGGACCCTGTAATGCGCTATCCTGATGACAGGAACAAAAGGACATTTTTATCTTGTTTTAATCTTAGAAACTATATACAATACATTTAATTTTGCCTTAATTTTTTAATGGAAAAGGAAAATAAGCACATACCTTGAGATTTTGCAAGGCTTTTGAAATTCCAGAAAACCCAATCCATGAATATTGATTCTTCCTCTTTCTTACAAGAACCTAAAAGAAAACAATTACAGTTGTAAATCACCAACACAAACCTGGAATTTCTTATTTTACATATAGGTCCCTGCAATTTTTTATTTTACATATTTTCTCCATACATTTTTTTAAGGAAAAATTGGCTTACCACATATCCTGAGATGGGTAAAGACCGGCACCAAGGTCGTGGTGCTGCCCTGCGACCTCACCTCATGGTCGTGCTTCCAATCCACGAGCACAAGTGACACTGAGGCACACAAGCAAAGAAAACCCTAACAAGTTGAGTAGTGAGCGACTCAAAAACCTAGGGCCAGGGAGGCGGAGGCTGGAGAGCACCGTGCGCGGCCCGTCTGGGGGGGCTGGTCGCTTCGCTGTCTCGCTGGTGGGGATTAGGTTAAGATTAGCAACGAAGGCGTAGATGGGATCGCGAGAGAAAGGAAAGAGCGACTGAGGGGAGAAAAACCCTCCGACTCCTTTTATCTCGAACAAAGAAAAGAAAGAGCAAGAGGATCCTAGGAGAGAAAAGAGAGAGGAGATGAGGGATGCGAAGAGAGGAGAAAAGAAAGCGGAGAACGTGAAGGGCAAGGACGCGTGAAGAGAGGAAAGACGCGTAGTGAAGAGAGGAAAAATAAAAAGAAATATGTGGCTCATCGTGCGGCGAGTGCTGTTATAACTAATTTCAGACTTATATACAAACGGATACATAAAATGTATACATAATATCTCACATTCAATACAATGATTTATAATGGTTGGATCTGTTAAATGAATAGCTGAGATCTGGACAGATACACCATTCAGTCCTCTAAAATTCAAGGTGCAATTATAGGAGTTATGATGATTATGATTTAGAGCTAATATGCATTGTCTTTTTTCCTTTATTCTTATTTATTATTTACTATTTTTGTTGTTGAGTGAGTCTATGGTACTATCAACTATGCATAGTGCAGATTGGTGGGTACTATGGATCAATATTTTTGTTTTCAAAGTTCAAGCAATCTAGCTACACCTTTCAACGTATCTCCATATGAAAATGTACCAGCTGATCAAATTTTTCATTTTTTTACTACTTGTGAATAGTCTAGAATTTTTAGCTCAAGTGACTTCTACTTATTAAAAAAAATAGTAAATCAATTCTAAAAAATAAAAAATTTAGTCTACAAGTACAAATTCATATGTACAGACTCAGCATTAATATTACTATAATTTGTACCTCCAATTATTGTTGAGCTAATAACTTAGTGGAATTAAAGATACACAAGGGGATATTCCTAAAAAAAAAATTGTGTTTTCGCATCAACAAGGTAATATGTACAGACTCAGCAGGTACTTCTTTTAACAGTAACCTACTTTTGCACATTATATGAAATATTGTAACAACTACTTGATCAATGATTCTAAGTATCATTGTTAATCACCTCTCTATTATCTGATTCCAGAGAAAATTCATAATCCGCCCACAATTCATCCAATTTTCTCTCCTCCTCCAACTCCACCATCAACTGAGGGTTAACCGGGTTGACCCGGACCGATGCAACCGATTTTTTTGTCCGAATCAGACCGAGTCTCATGATTTGAGAAAAAAAAATAAAGAAGGAATCTGTGGAGAAGAAATAGTTACATCTAAAATAGACTAGGTTTACACCAGTGTAATAAAATGCGGTTCTATGCGGCGCATATGCGTATATAAGTCCTCCCTGTAAATTTTTTGTCTGCATATGATTAATTAAAAGTGTCATATTTAATATTTAATAAAAAAATCCACATATATAAGTCCGCATAAAAATCCGTATATGCGACCTCATACAGTATGCGGAATGCATTTGTCTTTTGCATACTGCATGAAAACCGCATTTTAAAACACTGATTTAATTACACTGATCCATTAACTATAGAATTAAAATAACATTGGTGAACCAGCAAACGAGAAAAATGGGTGGAGTAACTTGTTCATTTTCCTATGCTTTATGTTGGCAACTATTCATTCGATTTTACTCCCTACTTATCGTTTTTGATGAATTCATTCCTGGACGTATTTTTATTTAACATTAATTTAAATTTAACTAATCAAACAAAGTTTGCTGAAGAATTTAATTATTATTTTGTTTTTTCATATATATTTTTACATTTGAAGTTAAAATTATAATATGTAATGAAAAATACTAATTTTATTATTATTATTATTTTTTTTTGACATTTGAAGTTTAAATTATAATATGTACATTATGCATAGCTAACCTATACATGTAATAATCATTGGTAGTATTCGTTTGTCCTAACATAATTTGTTGCAAAAATATATATATATATATATATTTTATTTTGAATACAATCAAACTTATGATTAAAAAGACCAATCTTGATTCTGATTTTGCGAACCATAATTATATACACGTAATCCGATCGATTAGAATATTTGAATTATAACTTTTATTAGCTTCGATTTCCGACACATCGATCACATATTACCGTATAGCCTCACTCATATCATAATATCTTCACATGTAAAATTTGATGTAGATATTTAATGTCTGTCTAATCAACATATATTTCACCTCCATAATGTAAAAAAAAAAAAAAAAAATTAAAATACTGGGTTGGTGTCAATTTTAGAGAAATAATTCATTAATTCTCTTGTTAGAAAAAAATATAATGGGGTTTGTGTTTACGAGAGAATTATTTTTCTTCGATAAGGTGACTTATACAATAAAGTTTCCATGTAACAAAAGTATAATTGTAAAAAAAAAGAATAAAAACTTATAGATTTACAGTGCATATCCCAACTTAGTTATTGATTTTTACAAAGGAGAAAATTATATTTAGTCACTGTTTCCGTTCTTCGAACATCCTTTTTTTTTTCAGCTAAAAATTTTAAGCGGCAGAATTTATAATTGAGATATCCCAAATCCCGGGATCGATTTCCTCTAATATTTCTTTCTAGCTAGAAGTATAATTTTAAAATTTATATTTATTTATTAAAATAAAAAATATTGGGCAGTTAGAAGCAATTAAAATCAATACAATGATACTTGTGTTTTGGAAGTATATATATTCAGCAAGTCCAGAATAAAACTAAACAACAAATAAATTAAAAGGAAAATAAAATGATAATAGTACGTATGGAAATGAAACACTAACACAAATAACAAGAAACTCAAAAGTAAATTAAATAATCCCTATGTCGGGAACATATTAATTTGAAGATGTCGCGGATCTCATATATATTCGTGCCTTTTTAATTCCATGCAATGTGCTACCGTCAGTTTTTTGATGTTGGACAGGTACTGAAGCCCGAGAGGCACCCCCAGCTTGTCACAATCTATTAGATACAATATCTCGAGTATGGGCATGGCATGACCCTCCTCTATCTCCCATTCTTCTAGATTGTGTAGCTTTAAAAACGTCAAGTCATGTAGCTGTTTGAAGCCTCCAGCAGAACAGCTCATCTTTTGATTCCCTTGCTCTCCCTACAAAAATAGCATCCTGAGGTTGCATAGCTTCTCTATCACCGGCAGCGGATCATCATTGAACTGGAGATTGTAGAGTGAAAGCTTTGTGATGTGGATGGGAAACATGCCAACCTGAGGCGACAACTTGTTTTTAATGGGTGAGGATTCCTCCATCTCAAATAGAGTTAGAGATTGTAAATGTTCATAAAATGGAAATCTTTGCATGTTGACTATTTCTTGTGGCACTTCATGACCGTCTAATACAAGATAGGTTAGATGCTTCAGTGTGCCAAGCATCTTGGCAAATAAATCCCACGAAAATGAGCTCTCCACTTCGATACGTAAATAGCGCACATTAGGTAGTTTAGGTAACTGTACGTTCCAAGACTCTCGGCTCTTCACACCAGTGAGGGTTTGCAGAGTTTTTAGGTCGGCAGAGGGTCCTGACTTAAAATTCCTGAACATCACATGCCTAAGTGTTTTCACATTCCATATATTATCAGGAAAGTCGGTAACATCAGCAAGTTTCTGGAAATCAAGGGTCTCTGCAAATTTCAGGCCGCTGATGAACGACTCAAAAGATCTCATGTCAACTAAACCTTTCCTAGCAAGCTCACAATACCTTAAATGAGTCAATCCATGAAAACACTCAAAGTTAATTGGCTCATTAGAAGAAGAATACTCTTGCATCTCTTGCATGTCACTCAACACCTTAAGCAGCCTTTGCTGAGAGCAATTTTGCAATGGCCTCTCAAAGCACAACAAAGAACGGAGATTTGGATTTGCATGTTTCATCAATTCCTCGCAACCCAAGTAATGAACAGCCACACGGCGTGCTTTGGCGATGCTCGTCCAATTGTCAGAAG